>OY735267.1:7301753-7349474 GCA_963457715.1 Argyresthia albistria | reverse complement strand
CCAACTGCGAGTATGATAACTAGTTGTGTAGCAAGCGTAAAAACTTATATAGCGATCTCATCCAGTTATTCCTTCTCGAATTCCTACCATGTTCTTAGGTGATTTGTGGTGGTACCAAGCTTATTTCAAGCGACATTTGCACTGCGAATTGCTTTATGTTAACATCGTGAGTTTTCTTAATCGAATGCAACGGAAAATTAGGTATCAGGTTTACCGCAGAATCAAAATTTTCCTTGAAGTTAAGTTTAGTCTTTATAAAACTCATCATGCATTACCAGTATTTAAATTGCATGTTGCTCAATGTGCGTCTTAATTTGAATATGGTATAGGGTTACCTCAATATTCTCTACAACATACAGCTATTACTTTGACTATCTATAGGAAGTTCAATTCAAATAAGAGTTAATTTAAACTTTTTGCAATTTCATCCCGGGTCCTATTCAGCTCGCGTCCATTGTTATTATGAGCTTAGCCAAAAAACAATCGATGTTAGTTACTGTTAGTACTAATATATGTTTAAACTGTTCAATTCCAACAATGAATTGATATTCGTAGAGTTTGACGTGAGCTGTGCCTAGACCAAGCCAGGTGTTCAACCAGTTCCTCTCGACAAAGGATCGCGTTACACCAGGTTTCACATTAGGAAATTTATACCCCGTCTCATATGACTACCGACGTCTGTTAATTATTGCTCTATCGTCTTAATAAAGAATACTAATCTATGCTGCAAAACAAATGACTCACGCGCACACCAACCCGGCTAGGTGAAGTCGGATGGATTCTGGCATCGATTCTATAGCCCGCTACTAAAACGCAGTTTATGTTAAATTGTGTATGAAAATATCGGATTTTTCCATCATTTTGGTCGATTTAAACTAGTTAATGATTATGATTATTTACGATAACTTTGAACTATACAAACTTATTTAATTCAATTCTTCTTCTTTCAGTGCCTCTCCACTACTAGAGGTTGGCAGTCGGCTCTGAGTACCCCTCTCTGTCTTTCGCCAGACGGAACAGTACGCTTATCATGGTACTTTTTACTCTCTCTCGACGTAGAGAGACAGACTTACAAGTATTTGCCATGTCTATAATATGGTCGTCCGTCTCCCGCGCCGCCGCGTCGCGTCAAGAGCGAGACACGTCGAGACAACTCGGGCTCGATAGAGAAAATGACATTTGTGCATAGACAAGGGCCTTTCTCGAGCCTGGCATACTAAGCGTACAGGTCTTCGACGCCGGCTATACTGGTCCATTTTCTTATATTCGAGAGCCAGGATGTCCTTCTGACGGTTCGTTTCTCTTCAACCTTTAAATGTAATTAAGCAAAGTTTTCAGAAAAGCTATCGAATTTCCGTAGTTACTTTAAATCATTACTTAGTTTTGTGACCTGAAGAATCGGTGCCACTGTGGGGATTATTTATTAAATAAAGTGACATTTCATTTCATCGTCGTAAATCTGGGACATTACGATGGCCATTACCGGTGTGTACACACCTGAGTCCCGCTTGTAGGTTTTACACGATTTCCTTTGAGCTGTGAGGGAAACTATAAATCATGAAAGTAGGTATCCATACTCATTTTCAATATCATTCAACATTTTGCATTTTAGCATCATGTCTTTTCCCAAACGGAATGTCAGCAGCAGTTTTGCATGGACGTTGTACCTCCACTTAGGTCCACGCCACGCACAGCACAGTATACAGTGTACCATCAAAGTTTATATTATGTCTGCTAAACTAATAAGATTGCTTTTCTATTCCGATCCTATGGTGATAGAATCCTTCGAATGTATGACAAAACTTAATACTCAATATCAATACTTCCTAACTCTGAGACTAGTTACTCTCAGGTTAAACTCAGAGTAAGATACTTTTACTCCGAGAGTAGAGTCAGATAGTCCTACTCATTCCTAATACTTTACCACGTTTATAAATATTGAAATTCGTTAATACTGGCTTGCTTGGAGTAAAGTTACCACTGTTTTAGTCTTTTTTGTTTATTTATTGAGAAGACGAAGACAGTTTTGCCCAAGAAGTACTGCAGCACCCGTCGCTAGATCAAATCTATAATAGCAACATAGTTTATGTCAAAGAGACGTTTAATCTAAAAGAAAGAAAAAAGTATTATAAAACAATATAAAGAGGGCATAACACAAACTTAGCAAACGTCTGGTCACCCTACCACGAGCTTCATTACTCGGCTCAGAGTGCGAAACTCAGCTGTCACTTTTACACGTCCACTGTATATTTCCATGTAAGTGTTCAAGTACATTGTTTGTCAGTAGTACCCAGCATTTGCATAAGCGCACGAGGTACTCGTAAATTGGTTGGTACTGATTCTACAGGTGTCACCATTACTCGTAACTAAACTTACTAAAGTAATTAATAAACTGAATTTGGAAATAGAAGGTTACCGAGTAGGGTTTGAAGTAGTCAGTTAAGTTAGTTTTATTAGATAAGTAGTTTGACACCTTTAGAGTCGCTGTCTTAAAGTACTCATTTACACTTGTGGTACCAACATCTAGTCTTGGATAAGAGACGGTCGTGCGTTCCCATTTTGCAATACAATCAGCGTTAGTTGTATGATAAGCTTTACTGCGTTGCAATACTTATGTTAGATTAGCATAGAGTTAATGATGTAATTGGCTAGAAAGTGCGCAGCAAGTTGAATGATTTGACGGTCGTCCTGCCGTGGTGCAACGCACGCAATTGTGCTGAGCCGGTTTGTGATTTATTTCACCCAGCTAGCACCAGAGGTAAACATAACGAAACTAACTCGTTGTTCCTAGAACACTTAGAACTAAGCGTAGAAATAAATTGACATGCTACTCAGGGGCATGATGGAATGAGAGGATCAAATGCTTGTTCGATCGAACCCCGGTGGTGACCACTTACCAAATAATTGCAAGTTTTCCGATTGATGATATCCTCTAATTAGTGAGGACAAAAAATAAATATTGTCAACTGAAGTCTCGCACATCCTATAGTACTCATCCAACCTGTAACTCTCCATTTCCACCACTTAGTTAGGCGATAAATTTCATCAAATCACTTCTTAGGGTACTACGCTTGATAAGAAACCTAAAGTGGTTTCTTACCAAGCGTAGTACCCTATCTACCAAACTTCATGATTATATTCCAGCGAGCGGTATAAGCTGAGCATTGTCTATCAGCCGCTATAACCCCTAGTGTTTTATGAAGATTCCTTGAAGCAAGGAAGGGTGAAGAGGTAAGATTAGCTCCAATACCCCCAGGATCGCAGTCAGCTGGCGGGCCGGCGCCAGGCCAGTGTCACCACGCTGCCCGGTAGCCGACCTTGCGGGCTCGGTGTCTGGTTGCGCACGCGCATAGCTGCTGCGCGCCGCGCGTGGCCGGAATGCACTGCACCGGGGGTAACGATTCACGTAACGGAAACTTGACACTCGAATGTACCAGACTGGCGTGTCACTTGCTAGACGGTTGTCAAAATGGGTGTGTTAGACGGGCGGTTATTTCTCACTTTCAACGTCTAACGGCATTTAGTGAAACTTTTTGACACATGGTTTTTTAGACTAATGAGACCGCGCTGAAAACGATTCTGCCCAGTGTACACATAATACACATTAAATTAATTATAACCATAATATTATAACCTAAATTTGTTAAATTGACGTGATAACATCTTATTAATCGACGAACGCCGGGTGTAAGCACGAAAAAGTGTCACGTTCCGCCTGATGTATCAACGCACAGGCCAAACCCTTAGGGCTAGAAACTTAAAATTTCACACATGTGTTTTTGTTATGACTCTTATGACGTATAGGCATCCACCAAGAAAGGATTTTTCAAAATTCAGCCCCTACGGGGTGAAATAGGGGATGGAAGTTTGTATGAAACTTTTTATTCCTGAGACATATTTGCATGAAACGTATGAGTTGAGTGCAACAAACATACGTATTTCAGCGTTTTCCGAAATTCGAAAAAAAACACCAGCTTAAAAACTATAAAAACACCTATTACTTAGTCCTCCCCGCTCGATATAAAATGTCGTATAGGAGCCCGAAACCGACCTACAAAATCTGTCTCCTAACGGTGAAGTCCAAACGTATTACATAGGTAATATAAACGAGTAAACGATCCTAACAGGCAGTATTTATCTCGTGACTATGACTATAAATACCGAATCGTGTTTAGCGGGGTCTAATTAGTCTAAAAAACCCGGTTTCTAAAAGTTTCACTATATGCCCTTAGACGTGGTTCTATCCAAAAAAAAAATATACGCGTGTAGCACCGTACACGTGTTAGAAGTAAAACTTCTGTAGCTAGATCATTAAGTGGTACCTATACTATACACCTATACCTACCTATACTAAAAGAGATTTAAATTTCCAATTTTGAGATCCAATCTCTGCTTCAAGTTACTTTTAAGTTTCAGACGTCCGATTATTTGAAATTATTTTATACTTGTACTTACTTTTAATACGTCATGTCATTTATTTCCCACCATTCCTTATCTACAATTTGTCGCGCTCGTGGTGATATACTTAACTCATTCAATAGTGTCACTACTATTTGCATTTCGCTCAGATTATATACCATCTGACGTCACGTCTTTAAGCCGTCTCGCTCAAATGTATGCATTGCTTTGCTTGTTTTAGAAATCCATATCGACCCGTGTGACATTGATGAAACTCTTTTCTTACAAACTGTATGGATCGCATCGCACAGCTGTCAAACATAAGTTCCGGTTCCAACAAAGAGGTTGAACGAAGTAGTTTGAGTCATGCTAGATATTAGGCTACTAACGCCATCTAGCGAAAGAGAGTGAGCGCCATCTTGGCCATACCGGAAATCAAGAACTCGTGGAAGAATGCTTAAAATAATTTTTATTTGTTAACGTTTCATCAGGTTTTTCTCTCACTAATTAACATTCTTTATTGTACGAATGTATTATTATCTTATCTGATTAGTTAAAAACCGTATTGAAAATAGTTGCGGTTTTAAAAGTCTTCAGCCGACCCTGACGTCACCGATTCCAATTTCCGTTACATTTCTTAGCCACTCGTGATAGCACCCGCCTAGTAGCAATTGAAAAGCAAATATATGAATAACCCACAGTTGAGAGGTTAAATAAATTTTACCCCCGTGCCCCAAGAAGTTTTACTTCAAAAACGCCCGTCTATGTGGCGTTTGTCATTTGATTGTCAATTTGTTTGTATGTCAACGATTTCATTGTCTGTGCTTTTCCCTATAACAGAGCTCTCTGGTTTTGGCTACGAATCTAAAATCTTTACTATTCATTGAACACACACATTGAACGAATGCAGAAATAAGGAGCTAGCTCAACACCCCGGGGTAGCCTCCTGACTAAGGCTGGATTTTACGAACGAAAGAGTAACTTTTAATCGAGAATATCTTCTATTTTTTCATGGACACCAGTGACACCTAGATCAGATCACCTCATTTTGAACTGTCATTTGTCATACAAGTTATCCCCGGGATAGTTATTCTCGTACAACTTTTTGTTGGTGAAATCCAGCCTAAAGATGTTTAGCTACTAACCTCTGTACTGGTATGTCGCTAGCTAGGTTCCTGGTAGATGCAGCCTGCTGACGGACATACAGACAATGACAAACAGTTGGGAAGACAGGGGAGGCACCCCCAAACGAGAGCTATTACTTAAGTACTCAACTATAAAAAAGATTTTGTAAATTCACTACATCTACATCTACAGCGTAAACTGCGCTTCATTTACATACCTCCATACATTAGGTACGCATTTTCAAATAATAGGGTGTGGTAGAGACTTCTCATTGCTGTGAGACACAGACACAGAGCCAAACAGCGAAACAAACAGCAAAACCGTCGCCGCTTTAGTAGAATCGGCACCCTGATCGTGGGGCAGCCTCGCTCGGTCCACTCTCCACGCCCCACATTGTTAGGATGCCGAGAGCCATCCAATCCAGACCGTTATGTCGAGAGAGATTTGCGGTGACGAAGTTTACCACATGAGGTGGCAAAACTGGCAAAGGCAAACTTGATATCCTAAAAATAACAGTTTATTTTTATTTTTGACGGTTAATTTGTCGCGTTGCTATTCGGGGCTCTACTTCCCAAGTAAGAGGTCCCGGGTTCAAATCCCGGCTGGCTGGATAGTACCTAAGAATAAATAAACGATCAAGGGCGATTAAGGGTTCCGATCATACTTGGAGAGCTTAACACGTGTAATTAGATTCCACAAAAAAAAACTAAAGTATGATGTCATCCTTGTAAACCAAATTGAACATTTTTGTAGAAAGACAGAAATTTTGCAGTTTTAAGATTTTTCCCTTTACTTGTGCTATAAGACCTTGCTTTGTGCCAAATTTCATGATTTTAATCCTACGGGAAGTACCCTATAGGTTTTGGGTCCATTGCGATTACTATGAAAATCCAACAATTTTACAGCATAAACTCTCGTAGCGTTCAATTGCGTTGACCTAGAAGGTTGATTTTTTTACAGTAATATGCGACCACAGACCTAAACAATTGATATAAATTTCAGCTTGATACGTCTACGCGTTCTTGATATAAAAGTTCTTGACACACAGCGGACAGACGGACGGACAGACGGATGGACGGACAGACGGATGGACAACAAGTGATCCTATAAGGGTTTTTTTTTCCTTTTAAGGATCGGAACCCTAAAAACCCGGTCATGGATGTTTGTTCGTTTTGTAACATTACTGCTTCAGGTTTGCATGACACAGTTGGGTATCCTATAGGTAGTGTGTGCAATGCAATGTATTCTCTTTGTAATGTTTAAGACATGCCAAGTTATTAGATAGAGCCAAATGCATTCTCAGTTTACGTTGCATCTAGTAGGTAGGTAGAAACCTACCTTAAAACAAGCGTTTAATTTGCGTAGTTACTAATTTTATCAATGCTTTAGACGCAGTCTCAAACGTCTGCAAAGCTTGAGTTTGCTTTCGTTTACGCATCGTTTTGGTTTACCTTGTACGAATTATCCGACGATCGACGGTTACCGCCCGTTACCTACTCCGATATAAAAAGATTTTGTATCCCTTAAACATACACCTATCTCCTTCCAACAAAACTGACCGAGAGGGATACCATACCCATGGTTTACCAAACATTAGAAGACGTGAAATATTTTTTGAATAGCCCCCTAATCACACGTGCGCATGACCCAATCTCAGCTCAACGCACATGCAACTATTTAAAATTTATGTAACCACTTCTATTAATATCACTGGTACTGAATGTAATGGCAGTATACGTATGATCTACGGTGGCAGGTCTACGCCCCGCTATAGCGGCCCGGCTTGCTTATTGAATCTAAGCCGACCCTTTGAATATTCCATCGCTGCTTATGACCAGAGTAATTAGGCAAATGCCTAATGAGATCATTAATATGCTTCTCGGTACGCCGTCGCCGCGCCTTATACATGGAACTAAACTGCTCAATCTGCCTTAAACCAACTTTATTGCTGCTCTACATTACGTATTTGACACTATTGATGAATGGTGTTTGGAACTTGATGGAATATTTTAGGTAAGTAGACATAAAGCGCTGAGTTTAACTGATTTAGTGCACCGATTTATGAAAAGGGTTTCTCATAGCGTGACTGTTTGATAGATTAAGCGTGCAGTGTGCACAAGTCTTAACCAGTGTTAGTGGTTAGTCTATTATTAGCTACGGTAATTGTTACGCTACCTCGGCTCAGAGATAAATAAATACCGAGGAAACACGGCCGAGCAGAAAGGTGTGTTTAGACTTCATCGATCGCTGGTCTTTAATGCTTACCTTGATCTGAGACTGAGAGCGAGTAAACATGGTTTACAGAAATATCTGTTGTGTTTTGACTATACTAGAATAAGGGTATGAGATTAGCTTAGATCAGTAAGCTTTGTGAGAATACCTTAGCATATTTCCACAGCTGCGGCTATGGGTTTGCCCCTGGTATTATATTGGCTAAATTATAATTATGCCCCTTGTATTATATTGCTCCGTCAGTGGAACGTGTGTCAAGGAATTAAGTATAACGATAATTATGAACATTCTGTAATCGGCCTCACATTTTTATTCTATTTCAATAACATATACTTACATAGACGTCAGGTTGAAACATTAGGCACAGCGACTTCAGAGTAGGTTTCTCAATCCCTAAGTAAGAATCTATCGAAACTTGGTTTCTTCAGGTACTTATTAACCTCACCTACAGCCGACCGGTCCTCGAGATAACTCGGACATTAAACTGGCGAAGAGTGATCGATCATTAGTTTATTTGTTTTGTGCTAGTGACGGAACGTGGCCCAGCTTGTGAGCCAATGGTTTTAGTGTCTACCTACAGCGAGCCTACGATATGATACAGTTTCATGCTTGAGAAGGCTTTTTAGAGATAAGCTTGCCTTTGTACACTGTTTTTATTTACTTTTTGTTCTTGCAATTAATAGTGTGCAATAAAGAAATTATGAATTATGAAGGTTTATTAACCGCTGTTAATAAACCAGAAATAATGGCCATAACGCCAGAAAAATCTAATCTCAAGTGTATGGAGTTGTCAAAGTTTAGCGTTAACTAAGCACAAAGGGATTAAACCATGCGTATAGTATGAATTTAAACAAGTATTCGCCAAAAATACCATTTACATATGGGCAAATTCACTGCATTGCATATGGCTGGCACAGTGGCGGAAACAGGGGGGGGGGGCACACCTTTGGGCAGCCGCCCGCATTGCCAGGCATGTAATTTTTTTGTGTTATGTCAAAGCCCATGAGTTCTTCTGGAGTACCTACTTGTTACACGACTTGTTAGGTTTGTAAGATTTCCGTGCCGCCCATGATTTCTTCGGAGGTACTCGTTAGCTATGTATGTATATAATATGCAAAGTATTAAACTGTTAAATTTGAACCTCTTGAACTGTACTAGAGCTAAGTTGACCCTCCCCCAAAATCTTGAGCTGCGACCGCGCCTGATAGTAGGTATGAGAGTAAGTATATGCAGATGCACCCCCCTGAAAGTAATCCTGGCAGTGCCCATGCATAGGGTAACAAACATTGGATGATTTGAACTTTAGGTCTACTGTATTTATAAAAGTAAAGAAAGCTCAAAATATCTTGGATTTGGGACCCTTCCCGATTTCGTGGGAACCAGGATAAGTTTAATAGTGCTTGTGTGTCGAAGTTAGAAGCTGATTCCTTCCTGTCCTTTTTTGCCACAGATGAATAAGTTTAATTTAATTTAATCTCATGTTGAAATAAAAACATTTGTGGCAATTAAAAGTTTTTCTTTCTTGCAAATCATCAGTGTACCTATACTGCCAGCGTTGTTGCTAAAGGTAAAAATATCTTCTGCGCACTGTAGTGTTTTGTTTCGATCGCGTTTTTGTGTCACGCGGGTTATTATCTGGAATCATCGGGCTATTCGTCATGCTGTCACGGTGACAGGCTCGGACGAAACAATCAAAGTAGCCGCTGATAACGGCGGCCAAGTGAGAAGTGCCTTCTGCATTAGGCTTAGCGAGTAGGGATTTTACTTAAAAGTCTCTGAATTGTTTAATAATAATAAATGTAGCCCATTAAAAGTTCTTACCGAGGGGTAAGAGCTTTTAGTAAGAGCAAGAGGGGCAAGACGGATACTAAGATTGAGCCATAAAAATATGATCCCGACGAAATGAGACCCATAGCGTAATTAGAACCTCCTCATTTTAGTAGTTTTATTAATACTTGTAATCAATAATAATGTAATGTACTCGACGAGTATATATACTTACTGCAAGGCTTTCACAAAACAAAGCTGTTTAAATAAGTAACTGAACCATTAATTTCTAGTGACTTACTCCTTAATCCTTACCATGTCCCGTAATATGTGTGCATAGATAAAATTGTTGGAATAAAAACAATTACGTTTTCCACACGATTGCCTACTCAAAGTTTCCATTATTGTATAATTATGCATAAGTGGCATACCTCCATGTCTGAGTATAATTGCTAGCATGTTATTTACTTGTGGAGATGACACTGTGACTAATAAGGTTAACTTGTTGTCACATAAATCTTATAAAAGATTACATAGTACGAACAGGTAGTAATAAACCAAGTAAGTAACTAACTAAATAGTAAACTTTTAGCCCATTAGTGTCCCCATAAAACAAGTACCTCTTCAAATATAGCGGCATGTCTTTTCAATACGGGGGGGGGGTGGTGGTGAAGGGACACTTGAAGATACTTTTAGGAAGTACTCATTGGTTAATTTATTATTTTTATAATGGCTACTGAATCTTACAAAATAACACTTTTCTCTGGATAACTTTGAAAACACCTTATTTTACATGGAGTTATCACAGTTATTAATTGATTCGCCTTCTATGATGTACTTATTATACAAAATATACTGTTAGGTACTACCTAGTAGATACCTGTAGATACACTACCTACAAGCTACACATGTTTATCTGTTTTTTTGTATAGAAGCCTCGACTTTCAATTCATTTATTATTGAAGTAAAACTTCTTGGGGCACGGGGGTAAAATTTATTTAACCTCTCAACTGTGGGTTATTCATATATTTGCTTTTCAATTGCTACTAGCCGGGTGCTATCACGAGTGGCTAAGAAATGTAACGGAAATTGGAATCGGTGACGTCAGGGTCGGCTGAAGACTTTTAAAACCGCAACTATTTTCAATACGGTTTTTAACTAATCAGATAAGATAATAATACATTCGTACAATAAATAATGTTAATTAGTGAGAGAAAAACCTGATGAAACGTTAACAAATAAAAAATATTTTAAGCATTCTTCCACGAGTTATTGATTTCCGGTATGGCCAAGATGGCGCCGCCGCCGCCGCCTGACATGACATGACTCAAACTACTTCGTTCAACCTCTTTGTTGGAACCGGAACTTATGTTTGACAGCTGTGCGATGCGATCCATACAGTTTGTAAGAAAAGAGTTTCATCAATGTCACACGGGTCGATATGGATTTCTAAAACAAGCAAAGCAATGCATACATTTGAGCGAGACGGCTTAAAGACGTGACGTCAGATGGTATATAATCTGAGCGAGATGCAAATAGTAGTGACACTATTGAATGAGTTAAGTATATCACCACGAGCGCGACAAATTGTAGATAAGGAATGGTGGGAAATAAATGACATGACGTATTAAAAGTAAGTACAAGTATAAAATAATTTCAAATAATCGGACGTCTGAAACTTAAAAGTAACTTAAAGCAGAGATTGGATCTCAAAATTGGAAATTTAAATCTCTTTTAGCATAGGTAGGTATAGGTGTATAGTATAGGTATACCACTTAATGATCTAGCTACAGAAGTTTTACTTTTAACACGTGTACGGTGATACACGCGTATTATTTTTTATTATATTTAGCCTATATCATCCCACTGCTGGGCAAAGGCCATTCAATTCATTTAACAACACAAAATTAAATGTAATTGTACTGAGTATTCATGAATACTCATGAAGTACGCTGTTTGTGCAATTCCCTCGATTCAATTGGTACCTGTTCATTGACGCATTGTGTGTGTACAACTCTAATGAGATGTTTATGCCACTGTAAAACAGTCAAAATCAGTTGATCAATTTATGAATTTTATTCATTTATTTGATAAACTGACCAAAAATTGGAAACTGTATAACTAACTGTATACTTCTAATAATGTAAACCGTTAATTGCTAGACTAACTGTAAAGTTGTAAACTTGAATAGCGAAGTGGTATGTCTGGGTGAAGTGGTGAGTCAGGGTAGGTGAGGGATACAGGGGGTGAGCCAATCGAGTCCCCTTTTATTCTTCGTGTTAGGTTGACATGTAAGAATAAAAGAAAGGTCAGCCCCGGTTAATATTTTTTGTCAGGTAATCTACCAATTGGATAAAAACTGTAAATTGATCAACTGACGATTCTTCCTATTTTCCGGTGACATATACAAACGCTCGAGCGAACAAGCATTTTAATGTCCTTTGAATCGCAATACAAACACATTTGTTTTGTATGTCGATGGCACTGGAATATTTGCAGAAATAATAACTTATTTACTCGAAGTCAGTAAGAACTGGTCAGCTCGATGCAGGTCACAGTACGTCTCGGATGAATCTGTGCGCACGAAAATCGATCTTAACATTTGTTTGTAAAGATCGTGAATGGGTTTGCGAGTTTTGTAAGCGATACGGCGATAAGGTGGAGAGTACTCACACGAGATCAGTGGCGGATCCAGGACCTTCGTTTGGGATGCGTAAACCTGCTGAAGGTGGAAACATAATACTTTTGGAATGTTTCACAAGTAATTAGCGAAACTTTAACCGAAATAAAAAAAAAACACTTTTTTACATGGGATCGAGTAGATATACCTACCAGTTACATCGTGGAAGATTTGCGAATATGTGACAATTTACTTATCGTAACTTACGAAACAGATGCTTTATTTATAGATATAAAATAATTGATAAAAATGTAACCTCGGTTACCTGCAGTATAAATAATGCTTGCTGAAACGTTTTGTTACAATGAAATCATCTATGATGATGTGTCCCGGAATAGTTTATATACTTTTGTGTAGGGCTTGAACCCCCTATCCCCCCCTGCCCCCCTGCCTGGATCCGCTACTGCACAAGATTATCGCCTTACATGTTGCACTCGCATACCAAACTGAGAGCAACGTGCATATAATACAATACATTACGACCGGCTCATCCACTCCCGTCTTACGTATGCAAATAAGTCTCGACATAACGCATTCCGAGGAATATCAATATGAGTGTTACATAAAAACATTACGACACCTACAAAAAAGCGAAAAATATCGCTATTTGTTTCAGCATTTGGAAGAAACAAAATTAGAAAACAGTTTCACTGTTTCTGATACGCGTGAGAATGAGAGAGTGCTGACTGAGAATATCGTTTACCTCCATGAAAGTCACACACACAAAAAATATATTAAAAGCAATAACCATTCGAAAGAGAACAAACTAATTATGGGTCTCGGATATTTTGGAGATGTTATCTCCAAATGTAACATAACTACATCGGTAGAAGCATTCGGAATGTGCGCTCATTCATCGCTCACCACTCCGAGGATGACACGGAATCCCAACTTTAAAAGTCAGTTATCACGATTCCCACTCCCAAGTATGGGTAATAAAAATCGGATGGCCAAAGAAAAACGGGCAGGCTCGATAACCATAAATTTCGGCCGCAACGGATGGGACAAATTTTTATAATGGGCCCGACCATTTGGACGCGGAGTCGCGCTAATGACAGGCTAACAGTTTGTTTTAACATCATTATAGGAGTGTATCGGACATTCCATCGCAGTTGTACCTGCTACCAGCGAGCCAGGGGCGAAGGGCGAAGCTGCCGCTCGCTTCCTACACCAGAGCAACTTCGATACCTAATGGATATCATTTATCACGAGAGCTAAGTGGCAAGTACAGATTTATTGAATTCTTCGATGTACTGTAGGTAAGCTACACCTGTATTCCAGCTGTGTAAATGTGTTTGCTTTGTGATACCTACACAGAGTTGTTGGAGGTACCACGGTGCCTGCCGCCCTTCCATAGCAGGACATTCCTGCAGCGCGCGCGCAGCAATTTATCCCAGCGACAGCTACAAGCATTCACAATTACCTTATCTCGCCGTGAACCGCTTCTAACATCACAACGACAAATATTCGTGATCGCGGGGTCGTTCAAAATCCCGAAATGCAGCTCGCAAGGTGACCTTCCTCGTTAATTGATTTCAGGAGAGCCCGGTGTTCAGTTGAGGGCAAAATTGACATTTCAATGGCAAAAAAGGAAAGCCAGAGTCGCACGCGCAGGCGAAGTGATTTAGCGCAGCGGAGACGCGCGGTGGTTCCCATGGGAACGCGCCTGCAAATATTGACACTGCCTCAACAAGTTTATATGCGCTTAATGCATGGCCCACCTTTTTACATTTTATTTGTATGGAGCTCGACTCCGCGGCGGATCCACTCAGACTAACCGTCGTCGCTAAGTTCTCTGATAAATCTTGTTTCATAATATTTAACATACGATGCGGCTGGATGTTTTATGGAATGTTTTCCTACAGTCTGCGTGTAGGTACGGAGGACAAGAAATAGTAAAATTACCAGACAATTATTGGTACTATGGAATGAAAGAATGTAATTGTAATATACCGGCAGTCAGACCACATTACGTATACATACATATAATGTACTTTATTATTTAATGCAAGAATAAATTAGGAATGCTGCGGGGGGTCGGTCGGCGGCATCGTCAAACAGTACCTACGCTTAATCAAGGTGTAATAAAACCAACTATTATTATATTACTGGCTAAACTCCTCTCATGCTTCTGATAAAACCTATTTATAAGCACGTTAGCTCTAAGTCTTTAGAAGACAAATATTTCCTCATTTTTGCAGGGCTATAAATCCTGAACAACAACCTCTAATGGATTTTTATTGAAACCCTGTAGGTATTATGTATTTTACCCACATCAGTGCTGTTACAATGTTAACACGCATTTCCATTAATTTCATGAGACTTAAAATATGGCTGCGCCATTCTGTAAAAGCATAATAACGGATGCCTTGAATATCGAAGCCTTGAATGCCGAAGTATTTTGTAGCATTCCACTCGTATAAATGCACTTATTACTGTTAGGAGTATATCCTACAATGAAATACCGGTAGCTTAACAGGTTATACCTAACTTTATTATTTTATTATTATTCATTTATTCTCAGATATATAAATCCATAGGTAAACATTATAAAAAATCCAAAATAAAATCAGACAACTAAAATGTGATGTTGAAAACAGCAGTTTACAGCACACATACACACATCCTACACTATTTTTTTATTTTTGTTTATGTGTACGTCTACCCAGTGCTTGAGCAAGGGACTTTCGACCCTATCCGCCAACGTACTGATGATCCCGTTTGAGCTGCCGCGAACACGACTCATCATAGAGGCTGCTCTCTTACGAAGATGGCAAAAAAGTCGTCTACTCTTGTCTCCATGAACATCGTTGAGGCGCTACAGTATCGCGGCAGCCCCAACACGATCCTCAGCGCGTTATTGTATTGGACACCGCGCTGTAGGCCCTCAGCGTATAGCGGACCCACAGACAGCAGGTGTAGAAGGTTTGACAGTAAGGTCTGAAAAGTGTAAGTTTCACTTCTTTAGTGCACCGTGCAGACGTGCGGGCCAGCATGTTACAGCGAACCGACAACGCCCTGCGCTCTCTCTCCATGTCCGATCATCCGTGAGTGTCTCCGTTACCACATGCCCTAGGTACTTAAATTTGACGACTCTATTCAGGGGGATGCCACATAACTTGACTGGAGGCACAAAGGATGGTTTTTTTAGAGCCGGCCTTGAAAACGAGCATTTCGCTTTTTTTGGCATTGTACCTAAGGCCATGCGACTCGGCGTATGACCCACAGACGTCCAGCAACCGCCTGGACGACTTTTAACACGATGCTAATTTTCACTATTTAAATATTTTAAAGTACCTATCTACGAATACTCGCGTTAACTTCTTAGGCTGTTTCGGGAAAATAGCAGTGATAAGAGGCTAGAACATCGCCTAACGTAACATGATTCCCTTCACAGATGTGACAATTCTGTTCTACGGAAAACATTATTGGATCTATTGGAAGAGGTTATCTGTTGTTTATCTGTTTAAAATTAATGAATTAGGAAAAAAAACTTGTTTTCCCATACGGGGTGGCAGAGGCCAAAGACATACGAAAATGTTATGTAAATCAAATTGTAGTATCTGTGGTAAAACATACCTTGACGAGGTGACCACTTGTCTGTTTTGTAACAAGCCAGGTAGATCCCCATCATGTTTTACGATAATATCATGTAATTTTATTTTGGCAGCCCTAATGCACGTAGGCCATTAGAGTTTTTTTCCAGGGGCTTTAAGAACTGAGTCAGACTCTCTGGCGGTGGCGAGGTACAACATACACTTGATAACAGTTTCCTGTCCCGCATCGCTTACATATTTTAACGGCATTGATTACTCCAAAGAAGTACCTTCTAATAGGTACTTCGGCATAATCAACATCAGATATTTTCATATAAGTTATCTGATGACTTTACTGGCAAGATTTGACATTATTTTCAAAGTAAATTGTGCCTTTACCACCTAGAATGGGAAAAAGCTTGTCGATATCTACCTATCTGTATATGGACATGTATTAGTGCAGGGCCTTATACCAATAATTGTTTCTATTATCATCATCCATATCATCATCTCATCCTGTCACCCCTCAGCAGGGGTATAGGGATCTCAGTACTGATTTCCATTTAAAATGCAAAATAAATAATGCTAATTGCCCTTTTTAAATACCGCCTGTCTGTAATTCAACGAAAATAAATAGTTTTCAGTATAATATGCCAAGCATGTATTTCACAACGCCCGCCAGCCCAGTCGTCAAGGGGTTTTTGCCTATCCAGAGAATAACTGTGCATCGTTTAACGGTTAGTTTAAAAACAGTTTGCATAGAAAATCAAGATTAACCATGCAGATGATTTTTTGTAAATATACTATTTTCTCCCACTTGCAACTTAGTAACTATAGGACATACAGAATAGGTACTAAGACAAAAAATAATTAGAATTTTATCATCTTTATTCTTTCCTTAGACATTTTTGTCATAAAACCAACCGTTAAAGCATTATTTAAATAACCGGCCAAGTGCGAGTCGGACTCGCGCAAGAAGGGTTCCGTACCATCTATAAAAAACCGCAAAAAAAGAATAATTTTGTATGGGAGCCCCCCCTAAATATTAATTTAATTTTAATTTAATTATTTATTTTTTAAGTAAATAATATACTCAATATATTGTGAACATTTTAAGCGTTACCTGCTACCATTATCAATATCGAGCAAAAATGAGCAAAAAAATCACGTTTGTTGTATGGGTGCCCCCTTAATATTAAATTTCTTTTAATTTTTAGTATTTTTTGTTATAGCGGCAACAGAAATACATCATTTGTGAAACTTTCAACTGTCTAGCTACCACGGTTCATGAGATACAGCCTAGTGACAGACAGACGGACGGACAGACAGACAGCGAAGTCTCAGTAATAGGGTCCCGTTTGGCACCCTTCGGGTACGGAACCCTAAAAAGAACAAATTTTGGCCCCTTCAATTCAAAATAGCGGCTAACGCAGGCACTCCTCGAGTTCGAAAACTTGCATTTTTCAGGGCTAGAAATGTCTTAAGCAATACAAATCAAAATTGCTTCTACTCCATCTTTTGCCTCTAATTTCCCCCTAATGATTGCGCTAATAACAATATATAATTGCTTCACATGCCCTTGTAGACTCTTAAATACGTATTTAGACATATATTAAAACTTGTATCATCCTATATTTATTCCAAAACCTAAATAACTTTACACACCTGAGCAGTTTTTTTGTAGATTTTTTGTTCAGATATCTGAGGTATGCCTAATTAGGCATAAACTAAAGCCCTTAAAATTCCAGAACAACAGATAGCGACTACATTCCACTATCGATGCGAATACTGTGTAATGTGTATCCTGATTGTCACCTTCCAGCTATTGAAACCCTGATTTACTAGCCGCATAATTACAAAAGGCACATTAAATAGAAATAGAATACCATTCGAGCTCAATAAAAAACCAATTCAATCAATTTAAATGGGGTTTCGCCTGAGGCTTGGCGTTGCCAGAACAAGGAGTTTTTCTGATTCACAACTAGATATCGTAGACTTATTTAATTGTTTAAACTAGATATGAAATGTGTGTAAATAAAAGTGTGATGTTATATTTATTGGGCTTTACGCATCAATCAATGTATATTTAGTCAAATCTGTACCCGAGTACAGAGGGTACAGAGGGGATATACCTTACCTCAAAGTGTGTACTTAAACAATTTTTATAACGAACGCACAGAATTTATGTAAGTATCAGTACGTGTTTTTTTAGATTAATCTGTAGAAAAACCATGTAAATAATCCGCAAACCATTCGATGTCTGCAAAGTACGATCATAAACTGTCATATAAATCTGGCCATAACGCATCTAGCATGAATCTTTTTGTGGTCAGCACATATTGCGGTCGAAAAAATTGTTCAGAATTACACTGCAAGTCCTGTCCTTGCGGTGACCATGTGGGAAGGCGCAATTGGTGCGTCACGGTCCCTTTAATTATGTGTCGATGTGCATCCGCACAAATTACACCCTGTCGGCCGAATGGGACTTGGGCGGTTCCCGTTCAGTCCTCGGGATGTGGTGTGCGGGGAAAATCGTAGGATTGCACGTGTTGTGGCTACAGTTTCAAAAATAAACCGCAGAGCATTAATCTACTTGAAGTGCAAAGTACCCGTAACCGTAACCGGCCGGGCGAGCCTGTCTGAAGAGACTAATGAATTGAGGAACTGAGAGCTGATGTATGCAAGTGGAGGCCTTTAGTCTCTGCCTACCCCTATCTAACCTACCCCTCTGCCGAGAAAAGGCGTGAGCATATGTATGCATGTATGTATGTTTATTAGATAACTACTAGATTACGAGAGGAGAACTAGGTATAATGGCTAAAAGTGTAGTATAGTGTATATGCAGGTATTTGAAGTTAATGTTAATGTTTATTTTATTTTATTTTTATTTATTGCAAAACACAACAGATATTTTACACTTCATTTCTAAGTATATAGACACGGTTTTTTAACTAGTAAATTATTCTAAAGGGTGTTTTGACAGCATGCTCTGCGTGCGGAAATATGTTACATGTTATATAATTATCAATTAGGAAACTGCACCAGCCCCCTTTCTCAACCAAACCCCAATGTTGATGTTTAATGTTATGAAGAAGTTATATACTCGTTTAACCTACTTGCTTACGGGCCATAACTTAAACGTGAGAATGGTTGGAACATAACGCCAAGCTTTTTTCTCCATAGGGCATAATTGTGCCCACTTTATGCCAGTTATGTTATAAGTACTCCATTTTGGGTGACAAGGAGCTAAATAACCTACTTGTCTTGACTATATTCAATAAATTTGGTGCTAGTGACAGGTTGGAAGTGCCCGAAATGGTTATCGGAGAATGCAGCATCACATCCACTTTGAAGCCCAACTTCGCTTCGACTGCCCCGATCATCAATATCATCATCATTACAGAGATTAAGTGCTATTTAACCCTAACAATAAAACTTTTATTAGCCCCCTAACTTTTGTTAATGACATCGTAGTTTCCCCGAGAAAATATCGTACTCGCTTCCTCATTAGCCTACCAAATGTCAAAATCACGTTCTGTTAGTCATGTGGAATTATAGAAATTAAAAATTCATACGAATACCTACTAATTCACAACCGGATAGTCTCGTTTGGAGTTCAGAATATTAACAATATATTCGTGCTGGCGATGTTCTGTTTAAGACATCAAAATCAATTATTATTCTCCAACTGGGCTTATCCTCCGAGTTATTTATCATCATGATCCCGATCACAAAACGAGAAAGACTCTGTATAGCTTACTCAACGCTGTTTTTGTAAATTGTGTCTTGATTCTCTGCTTTTCAGTGGGTTTTGGCTTGAGATGTTCATGATGATGCTCGGAGCGCTTTCGATTTAGGATAGGTACATATGCGTGCAAGGTTTGGACTGTTTACGGCATCGTGGGTGGCTGTGGGCGTGGCAGTTGCATCTGCCATCCCTCTCGCACCCCTCCCGCCCCGCACAACACACCCTTCCCCCACAGCCGCTCCCACAGGACCTTTCTTGTTAACTTGTTTTTTGCTCCTTTCCACTCGTTTTAAAGGATGGTCAGACGCAAATATTTACTCACGATTTTAGAAATCTTGTTTTCTGTAATGATGTTACTTTGCGTTACCTTGTTTATATAAATGAGAGTATAATTAGACGACGAGTCTGTTATATGAATTGCTAAAGTTCTACATTGCATGGCGTTATAAGGTATCCCTAATTTAGAAACAGAGCTCTAGTACATTTCATCGTTAATTGAATTAATTACTGGCCTATTTATGTCTCGAAGAAGAAAAGCTATTAACATTATGCATGGTAGATGTTATTAATTAATGCCTGCCGCAAAACATTACAGATAGACAGCCTACATAAGACTAGACTAATTTACTTTATCTAAGACGTCCTTGTCTTATTGATGTCGTGATAAACAACGATAAATTATATCTCAAGTTTAAGGCTGATTTTAGAATAATTAAGAAGAGATTTATCATAAGTAAGAAAATAAAGACAATTTGACCTCCGTGGTCTCATGCTTGTTCCTCGACAGATATTCTAACGGTGATGGAAAACATCGTGAGAAACCCTTCAATCTCTATAGGTCCTCGGCATTGCTCTCATGCAAAATGGAGTATTGAACAAATGCTAAACGTAGGGCGGATTTTGACATTTTTATTTTGCAATGTTTTTATTTGAATTTTCTTTTGATTTTATTGTCGACATGTTTGAACTGTGTAATTTATTATATAGGCTTTTATGCCTGCAATAAACGATTAATAATAATAATAATTTTTCCTTCTGCATGCATGTACCTAATGGAAAAAGCGTGATGCTATGTTATTTGAAAATACATTAAGATGATGAACCCGACTCTAGCCACCCAATGTCTTCTGAAAATGCTCAGTCCGTAAGAATAATTGAAATAAAACCTGGCTAACTGGGACTTGGGGGACCTTGTAGTTTTTCTCACTTATGGAGGTATCCCACTTACCTAGTTCTGATCAAATCGGTTTGGCAGTCAAACTTGTCCCTAACTCCCTAAAATGTTTTGTCGCTCCATACTCTAAACATCCGGCATATATACATAAAGTCAAGCCTTTGCTGAAACTGCAAAGCACATATCCCTCCGTACGATACGTATTCGTAGAGACCAGATGTAATAGCTAGATATTCAAGCCATAACAATATCTCAGCACCTCCAAAAAAATACACCAAAAGCAGAACATTTAACAGTCTGTGAGAACGACACTAAAATAGGCGAGGTAAAAAAGCTCTCAAAAGCTTGGGCGGCTTTTTCAATCGGAGGGCCGGACCTCCCGCACGCCCTCGCTGCGAGTGGATTAAGAAATTACCGAAGCTCGAAGCTGGCCTAACGAGCCTCACGTAAGAGCTTGCTGATTTGCCCTTGAACCTTGGCTTGGGAACCATCTGTTTTTGTATATTTTTATTGCACAGAGAGTACAGATTATGTAGAACTGCGAGACCTGTAAGAAGAAATCTTTCAATGAGATTAAGTACTTAGATATTTTAATTTAGCTAGGTAAATTAAAAATATCTATAGACAAATATAAAGTAATCGAGTGTTACTTATTCGTACACAAAACAACTACAAAACATTGTAGTCAACATTCGTATAAGTACTTAGTCAACATTCGTATTCGAAAATAAGCTGCCAAGTGCGAGTTGGGCTCGCGTTGAGATGGTTTCGGTCAACAATGTCAGATTTCTAAGACTTCAGGAAGTACCCTAAAATTCAGTTTTTCATACAATGTTTGCACCCTAGGGTTAGGGGGTTAAAGATGTGAATTTCGTGCAAACCAAATTTCAGATTTGTGGGACTTCGGTTAGTAGCCTAGAGTTTTTGATGACATGCGAATCGGTCATACATAATATTGAGCATAACTTTTTCAAAATAACTGGTAATGGTGCCAGCATGTTGGGCACCCTGCCACCGACGGTGGCGGTGACCTAAGAGGCATTTATATTTAGTTAAATTTAAGAGTTTTGTATTAGTTAGAGTGGATTTTACCAACAAAAAGTTATGCGAGAATAACTATCCCGGGGATAATTTGTATGACAATGATAGTTCAAAATGGGTCATTCTTATGAAAAGTAAAAGATACTCTCGAGTAAAAAGTTACTCTTCGTTGGTAAAATTCGCTCTTAGAAGGTTAAGTTTTATTTTGAATTTTATTTAATGTAATTTAATGTAATATATGGGCCCCAGAAGCCTGAAAATAAAAAATGTCTTAAAAATATTATAAAACTACATTTAAGATCCTTCACACCATGCGCTTTCATTTGATGTGTCACACGGAATATTTTGGTTTTTCTTAATTTTCTCATTTGGCCCCCCAAAAGTGGCCTCCATATTTATTTGTTTATTTGTTTATTTGGGAACTGTGTCGCACGATATACATTATTATAACTTAAAAATATGATTGAACATAGGCCAATTAAGGATTCTTATTTTGTGACCTTATCATGAAAATGAGTAAAAATAATAAAAATATCATATATATATTCCATATTTATATATTTACATTGCACTTCTATTTTTGGGTTACAGATATTGACATGTGTACCAATTTTCAACTTCTTCAGTCTAATATGTTCTGAGTAAATTGCCTGTGACGGACGGACGGATGGACAGACGCACGAGTGATCCTATACCGTAGGGTTTCGCCTTCTGAGCTACGAAACCCTAAAAATATCTATAATACCTATTTGAAGAGAACAAAAATTTATATAGTTATATTAGACTTGTTTGTAATCGGACCGTAATTCCAAAAATAGACAAAGACCGAAAAAAACTATAACTTTTTTAAAAATTATATTACCCAGCTTTCATTTCCCTCCCACTATTGCTACATTTTTGTTTCAATACAAACAAATATTGTTATGTACCATCAACCAACATCGGTTCATTATTGCATCATCATCATACATGCAGTATTGGTATACATGTAGTGAATGTTTACTATCCGCACATAGAAAAGACATCAACGCGTCCCTTCTATGAGAAGTGCTCGTCCGCGTATTGATATAATATATGAATTTTAACAGTTCAAAAGATTTATATACAACCTATATATACACATATACAACTCATAAATAACATGTCTTAGGTCATTGTCAGCACAGCTACATATAAGTATGTGTGTAATAATATAATATCATGAAACAAATTACCAAACTTCATATCCTACTTATCACATGCTCGAAAAACCGCAAATATTCCATTCGTCAGAACCAAATAATCCCCTCAAGTAAAGACAAGTACAACTGCTTCTAGAACTTGAGTCATCAACACCGCTACTTTCTAACGTTCAGCTGATAAGATAACATTACAGTACAGATAACACTCAAGCCCTCTCCACTTCAAGGCGACCGTAACGCAAATCAGTCAAAGCACAGAAGCGACTCAGATCAGCCCTTAAGGGAAAAAAGAGGATAATCTAACAGGCTGAAAGCAAACAGTTCCCAGCGAAATATTACACTGTAAAAAAACTGAGCGGCGCTTAAGGGAAAGTCAACAGGTAGAATTGAGGCTTGAGACTCAAAGCAAAAGATAACATAAACACGTATTGTCAAGTGCATGCGGTTTACGGTACATTTTTTTGAAAAAAGAATGTCTATTGTGCGTTGCGCGTGCTTTGTGCGTTTATTGAGTCCCTTTGCTTTGATTTGATGACGTCACTTTATTATGCATGCCCATTGTACTGTATTTTATCGCCGCGTATGGCTTGTACAATCGGGGATCAATGGAATCGTTAATTTAGCTGAATGTCGAATGCAACACATTCTATATTATAATGTGTAAGTCTTTAAGTTTGAGATATTTATGGCCTACTTCAAAAGTCTTAATTAGCTTTATGTGATAGATTCATTTAGCTGACACTGACAATTTATGGAGTTTATCGAGACTTTATACAGGAGCATGATTCCCGTGCATTCTATACAGGCCCCTACAGTATCACCTAACGTTTTGACTAAGAAGGTAAAAAGCTACATTAAAGAAATACAAAACACATGAACCATTTGTATGTATATTAGCTGTACCTATTATATCTACCTATAGAAATAACTACCTGTATATTTGACCAAGCTATTTTGTAGATTGTATGTATTTAAATATTTTATCAAGATTGTTGTAATCCTAATAAAATTTATCATTACAGATTAAACCTAATGCGGTAGGTATATTCAACTTAATCATCAAATTACCATTGAAATTTTTCCTATAAAAATATATCAGCCATCAAACCACCAAAGACGTAAATAATTATAAACCTGCAGAGGGGCCAATAAAAATCACCGTATGTAATTACGGCGGTCCAATCAGCTCCAAATAAACGCATGCTAATCCCACATTTCTAAAAGCAGCCATACTTAATGCCATACTTATTTGAATTCCGCTCGTATGACGCATGCCTTGCGCCGGGCACTTTCTCGTGTTGTTTGCTATCACTTGTTGAGGGATGATGCGGCGCTAACACAGTATTTTGGCTCGTATATTACCGCCTTTGTCCACTGTTAGCGCCACCAGAAAAAACCGAGGGAAGTAGTAACACAAAGCGAATGCCATCGAGCAAAAAGTTTCCAAAAAAACTGCATAATGCGGTCCAGTGGAGTCTGTGTGGGCGCTTGACCACTCTTGTAAAATTTATAACAGCTCTATTTTGTATACCTGCGCACTCTGAAGGTCCGACACAACTTTTGTCTCATAATTGATGACGCTACGCCCGACGATGAGTTAGTTATTAATTTATTGGTCGAAACTTCTCTTTTAGGAGGTTTTTATGGAGGTGCTAAAATGCTCGAGTCACAGGTAGGGGCTTTGTTTAAGTTGCGCTGAACAAAATTGGACTGAATACATTTTTGTTATTATTTTTGTTATTTTTTTATTTAAGTACTAAAAGTAGTCCTGCTACGTGTACGGCCGCTCTATGTTTCATTATTACGATGTTAACAAAATACTTAGAATGAGAATTTATTTATCCGGATCTCTCAAAACAGATGAATAAATAAATACATCTTCAAAACAAACGTTCAAAGTAAAGAAAAAATATTCAATAAAATCATCCAGATTATATATAAATATTTTTGTATACTACTGCCCGTTTGGAAGCTGTGGGCTTAGGGATGGAGCAAATAAGGGCAAGAAACTCGTATCTCTTTTAAAATATGTAAGGGCCTTAAAAAATACAATTTTATGTACTTAAGAGGATCGTGTACTCGCGAGCTTCCATAAACGGTTTACAAAAAGCGGTAACGTTTTCCACCCCTTAAACCGTGTCCGATTTTCACAATTTTTTCACATGTTTGAGATACTATGGAAAACTATGCTCGTACGTTTTGATTTTTTTGAAATATTGTATTCCATTTTTGATACCTACACAGTTCGACGTAGAGCCCTCTTCACGCACGAGAAGGGAAACCATGTATGCTGGTAGTTAACCACATCGCTACGAGAGAGTTGAGTTGTGTTTGTGTTCGTCAAACTCGATGTAGACAAGCCTCCTCCGAGTAAGTAAACACCGGGGGCACACTTCTATTGCTGTATTTTCAGACAAAGTTGATGGATTTGCTCAAAGGCAAATTACTCTGACGTAAAAACAAGTAACTACAGAGGTATAGTATTAAATGTAATTGTTAATGTTTTAAAGCATCACCTTCATCTTAGGCGAGGGTGGATAGTCAAGTCGAGGGTAAAATCGGTTTTATACACGAATTATACACTCTGCTTTTTACTTCGATTGTGAGGAAATTAAACAGCAATATTGCAAAAAAGAATTGCAAATTGCAACACCAAGAAAAAATAAGGACTTCCCGCCAATTTTTTATTATATTTTATACGTCCCTGTGGCACTTAGCATAAGTGTGTGTGGCTGTTTACCTGACGACCTTTGTCTTAGAGTTTGAGATTTAGACGAAGACATTACTAGTACTTAAAAAAAATGCTTTTATGCAGCCTATACCCAACATAAAGACGATCTTTACGAGCATGAGAAGTGAAAAAGAATATTGAATGCGTTGTCAGCAAAGGGAGCTAACTAATCCCTCGCTCTATCAGCGCTGTGTGTTCTGTTGGAATTCGTGCATTCACTAAATGATTATTGTCTTTGTTTTCTTTTTTGTCCGCGTGTCGAATCGAAACGTTAAAACATTATTATGATTTTTATATTACGAAGGCAGCTTGTAGCCGCGGGCGGTTCATCGCTCGTTAATGTGTGAGTGGGGCCAGCCAACACGACACTATGTTGCTAGCAAAATGGCGTTTCAATGACAATGACGCGACGATGACGATTCACTTTTATGTATAACCACACGTTAGCCATAAAATACAGCAATAAGTATCATTATTTAGCGTTCAGAGAATAAAGTACACGTTTAATGGTAGGAATGGTAACTGCTAACCTTAAAAGTCACCGAAGGAACAGAAATTACAAAATCGCCAGAAAAATTGACACCTAAAGTTTTTATTTCTCGATACGTCATTGTCATTGGACTGCCATTTTACTAGCAACATTGGACCTCAGTTTACAAAATAATACAACAAACATTAGGAATCCACAATTTATAGGGTCAATTTTCATCGAGGCGGTATTTTTGCAGTGACATGAAAATCTGCTGCGGGTTTTATGCGATGTGCAGTTTTGAACTAAGTAGGTAATGCACATTACCTACTAGTTCTTACCATATACGTTTCATTTTCATGGATAAATGAATTGTACTTGTTTAACATACGGCGGGCGTTACAGAAAGTATGTCGTGCTCATAAAAAGCATATTTTATGTGGTAGGTATTAAGTCAGTTGATAAGTAAGTCTAAGTACAGCATAATATTTATGTAAAGTCGCCTTGTAATAAGGAAAATAAAAGTACCTTAGAATTCGGATTCTAGTTTCACACATTGTATTGTGTACTCAGAGATACAATGTTTCAAACTATAAGTCTATAACTCAAATTCTGAGGGAAAGGAAAACAAGAAAAATACAAGTACGTAGAATTTGGATTCTAGTACACCGTATTTATGTAAATAATTTAAAGTACTTATTTGTAATTTAAAGGGCTCTACTCACGATGCAATCTGTCTTGCGATTTGTTGCTGCAACTTGTTGCCTTGCAACCGATTGCAGGTAGATTGCATCGTGAGTAGTCAGGTTGCAGATTGCATGCAATCGATTGCATCGTGAGAAGGCAGGTTGCAAGTTGCAGCGACAAGTTGCAAGACAGATTGCACCGTCAGTAGAGCCCATATCGATTCACATCACATCACAACACATGTATGTTCCATGCTGCAGAACAGAGTATGCTTTTTCCAAGAAGGAAACAATATTTTTTACTAATTACAGGTTCTATAAAAAGTTACAGCAAATTCTATACCATAATAACATTATAATTTATACCAGAAGAACTTTTCAGCTTTATGCCTGTGTTGATTCAGGTTCTCTGTTCAACTGGGTACAAAAAAATCGCGTCAACATGTCTGTCACGTTAAAGTATGTACGAGCAAGTTTTATACCTTATTCATACCACATACTCGTCCTACTCCTACCACTTATAATATAACTAGGGCTTCAATAACTGTTATCGATAAAAATAGGATTTTCCTTTTGCAGGCATTTTTACTTTTCAGATATGTAAGAAATGATTTCAAATAGCATCTCAATCGATTAGAATTTTAGAACGGAGATTATATCATCGCATTCATGTTATACACTAGTCTTTTGGCAGAGTACAGAGTAAATATAAAGAATTAAGAGACATTCAAAAGATATGTATTGAGAATAAAGTTTAAGATATTATTATAATCCTTACGTCGATAAGTGATTTATCGTAAGAGAGCCGATAATGATGCCCTACACATTACCCCATCGCATCCCAAGTCATGTCGCCCGAGTGTCTCGAAGATCTTGCACCTGTGAGACTTGTACTATGGAACCTCACAATCACGCTCTACGCACGAATATCTAAAGTATCACGCTCCACTATTGTTTCGACAGCGGGGCTTGTGTCTATATTTAGAGTTAAAGCAGCGATGGTCATGCAAGCCCCAGTATGTGTCTGACGAGGTACTGATGCTGTACTGCTCACATTCAGGTTCTCAGCATCTCCGCACCTGTAGAGACGTGCGTGCCATTTACATTGTAATGCACGAGCAAAGCGCTAGACCAGTTCTCGAGCCGGGAAAATGCTGTCCAGATATTCTTGGGCATTCGACAAGATTAACCACACAGCTTCTTGTTGCTATGTGATGTCGATCGCAGTACACTTGCTTCGTCACAGGATACAGAATTGTCAGCTAAATTGGTTACATGAGATGTTTTAGGCTGTAGTTGAACTACGAGTGTGTACGATTCAGGTTTGCTTGGGTGACTGCTCTGGAAGCGTCTCGCAAGCTCCCACGGCAGTGACCGGCCGGTCAGGGCGTGCGGCCATCGACACCATAAAATTAATAACCCGTCGAGCCTCCTAACCAATGCATTCAGCCTCATTGAATTCAATGTATGCTGTACTTACGTACGTCTTGGTTTCCCCGTGTAGTTACGTGGCTATATCGTAAAGTACGATTGCAGACATGGCGTAGAACTTGTTGCTCCGAGAGGCGTTAAATTTTATTGTTACAGATTAGAACGCATTTGTGGCGTTATCCAAGAGATATATTACGATCTGTATTGAAACAATAAATTCTATCGCCGTAGGTAACGTTGCGAGTTAAATTCGACGATTTAAAATCGAAATATTAAAATGTTAAAGAGATAAATTCCAGCAGTAATGGCCAGCTATGAATGGATCGTATATTTCAATCTCACAAAAGAATTATATTTTATACAATTATCCTTTCAACGATCCATTCAGCGTTGTTTGTTGTTTTTTTATTTGATAGGAACGACGACCGACGACGTGGCGGTGGCGGTGGCGGCAGGCTCGCGCGCGGTCGGGGCTCAGTCGAGAGGAGCGGAGTGCGGACAGGCGCAGAGCCTCCGTCGACGAATGGTCTGCCCGATAAAAGAGGATTTTATGCGCTCGATTTAGCATGAAATTGGAACACAAAGTGAATAAAGCCACAAGATTGTAAACATTATGAGGTTTCCCTTTTTTATTACGACCGTTCGGCTTATTTACGAGTCTCCTTTTATTGGTCACCACCAGTGTCTGACCCGATCCCACCATTAACCGCCTTGTTAAAGTCTAGTTAACGAAAATACTCGTCCAGTTGGGCCTGCTATTCAGTACTGGCCGCGTATTTAATTGGAAATTTATTGCTTTACCTCCTAAAGGGCTTAATTGATTCTGTAGTGTTGTGAGTTGTTGATGGTGCCCAGTCAGTTGCAGCTTTTCAGGAAACTTCTTACATATTTCCCAAACCTTTCGGAAGTCTTACCATTGCTAACTATCATTTATCATTAACGACGTAATGTAGAGGAGGCCTTTACTCAACAGCTGGAGGCTGGATAGATAGATATAGAGAAGAGATCATTCTGTACAATAAAATCATATCTAATGAAATTAAATAGTTACTCACACATACTCTATTCACTGAGAGGTGTAGACGCTTTCACCTCCGGGTACATCTCCTAAGCCACACATTCAATCCTCTTTATGCTTAGTACAAAGTAAGCCGCAGTTAAATTGTCTGTCCAGGCAATTGTAAATGGTGCCGATGTTTCCCACGCGGGAGGGTTATAGGGAGGAAGTGCTCGCCCGACACAATGAATGACTCACTATGTCTTAAGCTCCATTTCAACAAGTCATAGTGCAATTAATAATAAGCGGCATCCTGTCGAATTATCTCCCGCGCCGTGGCAGGGGTCCTGGCGGCTTTAATTTACCACAATGGAGGTTCGTTCCGAGAAGCGGGCGCGGCGGTCGATCGGCCGATTGCTTCGTTGAAAACAAACACAAAATAATTATCATAAAGATGAAGAGCGACCGCTCAGACTCAGCGGCTGGCTCGCGTCTAATGTGGGCCCACCTGGTCGCCCCGAGCATGTCCTGTGCGCGCCGCCGCCTGCGCACATTCCACCGCCGCCCACCGGCCCGCTGAATACCAACTCCCAATCACGCAATTTTCCCAGCCCAAACCCCACCGTGAGAAAATCTAGAGCTCTATTGTATACCCCATTATACAGTATCTACTAATGGCTCAACCGTTTTGAGATCGCATACAGTCATACAAGCCCTGACCGCACCGATAACGGCGCCTTTGATTACCTTTCGACCATTAGACTAATTACTGTATACTTTTCTACGAAGGGCCAGTGATTTCTATTAGCGTTCCATTAACATGTTGGCTCGTTGGGTCCTTGTTGCGGGACGTCGACGTCGTGGCGGTGGTCGGGCGCGCATTATCTGAGGTATGTGGCGTAATCTCCGGACTGACGTTTACGGTACTGTGTCCAGTGGACAAAGGCTGGTTATCAGCAGCATCGAGGTCCTGTCGTGTCACCGGCAGGTGATCTCACTTCCATCGCCGATAACTTTGTTCGAGCCTCTCAGCAATAATTTAACACTCGAGCGGCATCGGACAAACTGTGAACGTTCGAGATAAAGGATGCTTTGACGAATTCCTGGTCTGTCTCACTCACAATGGCGAGATACGTTAGATTAGGAATTCTTTAAATGAGCGTTGTGTGTTTTTCTTTTTGGAGTCTGCGTGATTTTTGCAAGCTGCCGCCGCGGCGGGCGCGGTGGTCCATTAAGGCGGGAACAATGGGCCCACTCAGCACAGGCTCGATTACCTACCATTAACGAACTTGACGCTGATCACGTGAATTCTCTCAGAGATCGATACGATTTACAATATGGTTAAAAGGGATTTATTATGCCATTAAATAGCCTCGTTTTGCAAGACGGAATGGTAGATATACTTAATGATAAGTTTTGCGATTGGACATTTCTGATAAATATCGTTTCCAAAATGGAAGACGCCATGTTTCGTGAGACAACTGGATAAGTGCATGACGCTATTATATTAGATTCTTACATATGAAATTGGCGTTTATTCAAACTGGACACTTTGATCTCAAATATCTGGGGTTTCGTTAAGAATTCCAAATCCAAATTCAAATTGAGGCTTGTGTACTAGTGTCTCCATTTTAGCGATTCATTTGTTTTTGTGCCATTTGTTTTTTTTTTGATATCGTTCTGTTTACAATATGGAAAACTTGAAATATCGGGTTATTTGCGAATACGAGTTCCACCGTGGCACCCACCAGCGCCGCAGAAACAGCTCGAAGGGTTAATGATGTGTACAGGGAAGCTACCGCAAAAGAAAACACGGTAGGTTTTTCATTCCAACGTTTTCGTTCTGGAAATTTTGACCTACAGAACAAACCCCGTGGACGGCTGGAGACCCTTACTGACAATGAAGAATTAAAAGTGATCTAGGAAGCATAGATAACAATGGTACATACTTTGATTTAGTTGCCAAAATAATTTCATTTAAAAAGGTCGTTTTCCTTCCAAAACGCCAATTTCATATGTAAGGACCTAATATTCTATAAGCTCAATTTGTAAAGGGAGTGTTTTATGTACAATCACAAAACAATATAGCATTTGGAAAGTGATGAGGTTAGTAGGTTTGACACCAGCATACATGAAGGCCAGTCCTGGAAGCCAAAGTGGACCTGTGGTCTTTCAGAGAATTTATGACAAAAGTGGCCTATTTTAAGAAGTCCCAACAAGCGCTATTGAACGGATAAGGAATAATTTTAGTTATTGTAAAATTACAGATGAATCTGTTATAGACCTTATCGAGACTTCTTGAAACATAAGTAGAATCGTCTAGTCAGATAGAGCACTGCTGGGAGCATGCTGGGAGTAAGTAATAAGCGATGGCCTACAATTTTCATTAAAATACCAAAGACGTGTGATGGCCCGTTACAATTCTATTCTCTCTAAAATAAATGACTCATTCCCAAAAATTGAGGGAATGTTAAGAAAATGTTTCTTTACTGTTTGAGAATTTTATCAATTATGATTTGGAGCCGCGGGGGGCGCCCCCTACCGTGCCGTCTTGGGGTTCCTGGGTCCTGCACTAATGTGGAGGCTGCTTCTGAGATACAAGCCAAATTGATATTGATAATTTATTTCATTGAGCCAGTAGGTACCATTGTTGGTTGGTGTCGTTTCAGCGGGGAAGAGCTCGTTGATATGATAACTAACAGACAGACAACTGTTCAGCATTATATTAGTTTTAGATTAGACTAGGCGCTATGTAGTAAACTGCTAGCGTACAATCTATAAATTAATTACTTAGTTAAAGAATTATCTATTCAATTTGTATATTATAAGTAATTAACTAATAACATTAGCTCTGGGGAACCTACTAGTATAAACCTTAATACTTGCAAGAGTACTTCTTTAGGTGTGAACTTTAATTATTTCTCCTATTGTGCATCTCTACAGGGTCTCTTAGAACATTTATTTTGTCAGTTTGGTAATTCTTATCTTTCGGTTACTATTTCAGTACCTACTTAAATAAGTCTATTCCATACTAGTATGCTTAATATAGTTGCCATTGTCCTAGCATTTCAACAAATTCAACATTAGTAGACAACATGCGTGTGTTCGGAGCTTATAAACGGAATTATGAGACATAAACATTTGAATAAATCAACACACATTAGGTTTTCCCCGCTCAACTTCTTATCTACCTTTCCCTTTCCAAATGGTTTGCTGGGAGAAATCTCTTGTTACAGATAAGCTCGCCTTAGTCCGTTAGTCCTCGTGTATCTATTAAAAGTTTTCTCCAAGTCTGTCTTGTGTATTACAATTTACATCCCCAATTGGTTTCCGCGAGGAGAAGCCGAGCCGAGCTTTAGACGAGGAATATTAGTATGTAACGATTAATGTTTTGAGTTCTAGAAAAAGGCACTGTAGTTTTCGATGAAATTTGCAATATAGGGGTTTTTGGGGTTAAAAAATCGATCGAGGTCTGAAAAATCGCGTTTTTTTTCGAGTTTTCATGCTTTTCTCATACCCGTGCAATAGGATTGCCAAATTCACTTTAGTACAATAAAAATAAGGAATAAATTCCAATGGCAATAAAAAAGTAAGTTACCTTATTACGACCTCAGATCACGTGACACTTTTTGGCGCGTCTTCGGAAAATTCACACAAAAAGGTTTCGTTCAAAAAAGGTCGAATCTAAGTTCATCATCTGTTATTCAACCTTCTTGCTTGCTATTAAGCAAACAGGCACCTTGTTTTCCTCGTCAGTGTTAGACACAGAATTCAATCTTTCAGCCTACACTATGTAGTACCTAGTAGCAGCATATCAATCGATTTTAATGCAGTCTGAATATAATGTTTCATTGTGTTTGTACCATCAACCGCCGAGCAAAGCTCAGTTCCAGGATATTTAGGAATTAACATAATGTTTCATTGTGTTTGTACCATCAACCGCCGAGCAAAAGATTTAAAAAGATTTAAAAGATTTATTTACCAAGCAGGTCACACTTACAGTATTAAAAACCAAAACGTGTGAGAGCCAACACAAGATACAGAGACAGTACACAAAATATTAGGTTAAATAAAGAACTATTATACACATTATGTATAATGTGTATAATAGTTCTTTATTTAATCTAGTTTTATATTTATTTTAGTATTTCTTTATACAAGTACAAAAAACAGACAACAAGCAAACAATTATTTTACTCCCGGTTGTTTAGGAAAATATTTATAACCCTAATAAATTTCCACAACGGCATATCAAATACATCTATCTCCCCTGAGTGCTGAGCAATACACGCATTGAGTAGGGTCAGAGCCTGGAAGGTAGTCGCGTGACGAGCGTGCTCTGTACGGGCAACACCCGTCGCGAATAGAGGACGCGTGCGCAACATTGCGTACCGATCAGGTACATTCAGTACAATGCTTCGCAGTGCAGTAGGGTTTTCTATCTATGTTGTGAAGATCTATTTTAATTTATGTTTATGACGATTGTTCTAAGTTATCCTCCAACTGTATTTATATATAAGCCATTGATTTATTGTTAAGTGACATTATTTTATCTCGAACCCTGTGACATCTAATTGTATCGTATTGTTAAATTATTTTTATGACATAGTTAGTGTATTTTTGACTAAGTTATGTAAACTCCCCTGTGATATCTGCTACACTCATTGAGTAAAATTACATAGAGCTATTCTGTACGACCATCGGTACCTAAATTACTGTAATTTATGGCAATAAACGAAATGAAATGAAATGAAATGAAGCAGGAAGAAGTGCACTAAAAGCGCTAACTTTCGCCTTAACTCTAGGGTGTCTATCCCCACCATCCCCGACACAAATAGGGACGGGAATAGGTAAGGATAGTACCCATATACTAATTTGTATAGAAGCCTAGCAAACTAACGTTGGACTTTCTCCAGCATGAGCGTATATTTAGTCTCATGTGGGTCCCAGATGAGTGCGTTATACTCTAATTTACTCCTAATAAAGGCGTTATACAAGGAGGTTAACGTGGAAACATCCCTAAACCGCGTCGCCTGACGCATTACGAATCCTAGGGACTTGTAGGCTTTCCTGCAAGTCTCCCGGATATGGTCATTGAATGTCAGTTCAGAGTCAAGAGTCAGTCCTAGGTCTCGTATTTGGGTAACTCTCACAAACGGAGAACCCGTAATCGTGTAATCATGGAGGAGTGGCGACCGAGATCGAGTGAACGTCATCGTTTTACACTTGGAGGTATTAAACGCCAAGTGGTTGCGCTGACTCCACTCCACGACTCCTACAATATCACTCTGCAGTAACCCAATGTCTTTATCACTGCCTATACGCAAGAACAGCTTCAGGTCGTCAGCGAACATCAGACACTCAGCCGCCCTCACGACGTCGGGAAGGTCATTGATCATAATCAAAAACTGGGTAGGGCCCAGGGTACTACCCTGACTCACACCTGAGCAGGTCCCGTAGAGTTCCGAGTCCTTCCCGTTCAACCTAACATAACCCTATGTGAACCGTTCAACCTAACATAACCCGTTCAACCTAACATAACCCTATATAACCCTGTGTGTATACTATTTTTCACATAGGGTTCAATAACCCTATGTGAAAAATAGTTTGCAAACAACTGGAGCAACTTTGGCGTAAACCCTATGCTCGCAAATTTATCCAGAAGGACGTCATTGTTGACTCTGTCGAATGCCTTCTTAAAATCGAAGAAGGCGACGTCGACCTGTTTGGACTTATCTAGCGATACGGATATATAGTTCACAAAGTTGATGTGGTTACGATTGGGGCGAAAGCCATGCTGACAGTCAAACAGGAGACCGCTTACAAAGCTCAGTTCCAGGATATTTAGGAATTAACTAACAAATTCCTTTATGAGGTTGTAAGCTGTTAGCCGTAAGTTTCTACTTAGGTTTAGTATCTATCTGTTACGGCTAATATTAGGTAAGCGGCTCAAACTAGTTTTAGCCGGATAATGTTTTAAGTGCATTTACGTTTCTTTTGTTAGTACATGTCAATCTAACACGAAGAATAAAGGGGGATTCGCTTCGCTCACCCTCTTTATCCTTCACCTACCCTGACCCACCACTTCGCCTAGGCATACCACCTTATGTTGCCATTATTTTATTTCTACGATTTCTTCTGAGTATACTTATTTATTAAAAGTTCTGAATGGTTTACCAGACGTATCTATGTATATTGTCTTCTTCAGTGCGGCATATGCTTTTTGAATAGATCAATCAAATCTATCAAACCGTATTCAATGTTGATGGTAATGTGATATCATGCACAGCGAGTTTGGGGAATCGATGATGCCTTAAGTAAATACCGCTGAAAACTGAACAAAACACGGAACCTATTCCGCGAAAATCGCAACCACGTGAAGCAACATTGTTGTATTTACTTTAGTTGGAAAATTATCTAATTTTACCGCGTGCGAACCGAAAATCAGCACGCGGTCTTATTTGTAAACGATTCGCTGGCAAAGACTCGGCGGGGCCTTGAGAAGTGCAGCCAAACATAAGCCATGCATGCTACCACCTGCCTCCACCATCACAAGCAATTATTAACTCTCTTCGTAAAACGCAAAGCCCCATATTGCTTAATCAGTCTGGTGTTTCAGGAGCCAGAGCTGGAAACTGTTTACTCAATTAATCACGCTCTTTGTTTGAATAACTCTATTTTGATGCGTTTACAAAGAAAAGTGGTTTGCCCGTGTACAGGAACTACAAAGCACATTTCCTCGTAACCTGAATTTACAAACACTAGTTGAGCACATACCTCGTAATCTGCGCAGTTTGCTCTCTTGTGCAGCCCCTTTTTCACTACGTAGGTACCTACTGAACTGAAATCTACTGAAAATTGAGGAAATTGCTGTTTTGTATCTGAAATAAACGTAAAAATATGTCGTGGCCAGATCATAAAATCATCATTTCCTGATATGGCGAATCATAATCTGGCCGACCATTTCTTAAATTCAACATACCTACAGCAAGAACATTGCGCCAGGGTGCTGTGGCAGTTAATTGTAGCTAGTAGGTAGTTAATCTCAGAACAATAACTAAAGTATTATAAAACATTTTGGCGTGACAGGGGACGGACGCCCATCGAGTACCTATACTATCTATATCTATAGATACTCTGTGCGCGGAGCGGATAGACTAACATGACAGTTGGATTCGCTCTTTAGGGTACAACATTTTTTTTTATAGATAATGGTACGGAACCCTTCGTGCGCGAGTCCGACTCGCACTTGGCCCGTTATTTAATTTTCTTTTTGTTTTTGTTTTTTTGTTTCGTGAGTGCTGCGCAGAATCAATAGCAAATAGGGGCCTATTAAACTACGCTGTTGGCAGGGCCCTGTCTGACTCACTGTCTCTTTCTAGTCGTTCCATCAGAGTGAGACGTCTATACAAATCGTGCCCTGCCGACAGCGTAATGTAATAAGCGCTTTATTTAGATGGGTAATGTACGGTCGCCTGCGCCTAAAAGTATACATACAAGCAGTATACATACAAGCAGTATACGTATAAGAATTGTCCGATTTTTTTTTCGGTTCAGGTTGCATGTTAAAAGTTCTGTTTCAAGAATCGGACCACTGCGGTGGCTTGGCGTATTATTTCTGTATCCAGCGTTGTGTTGGAATGCGGCGTTGTTGGTTTTAGAGATGTACACCTATCATCAAAAGATGTCCAACGTTACAAATTTATTGATCACTATTCAGTGACATACGCTGGACGCTGTTGTCAAAAAAATAACCTTGAAATTGAAATTGCGGAAGATGTATTTGTAATTTACGTAAAATTGATAAAATTAGAGTATTATTAGATGTGAAAATGTATTCTAGGATAAAAATCAAGTAAGTTAGGTTTATGTAGAGTTTTTACTCCCATATCCCTAAACAAAAAATTATAGCATTTTTTTTACAATTTATACTGTTATTTTTCTACAGCTGCCGTTGTGCTTGTGGTGTTCTTTGTCGATACCTGAGCTCCGCTGAAATCTCAACTGCACTTAGACCATTCTACTTCAGCGTGCATCCAGATCTTTTCGGCAAATATCCTCAACAACGGGTAAGTCTTACTACACCTTACAACAACAAAGGAATTTTTTATCTTCTCTTTCTTTTGTCCTATTAAAAGCCTACTAGGCAATGATTACAAGACCTTGAAAATCCGAAGAGTATCCTTATGAAGAAAACAGTTAAACCCATTTGTAATTCCAGTTATTAAATCACATTTAACTTTTAGAAGGTGAATGAATACTCACTACAACAATTGAGTGCACTCCTAGAAGCTCAGCAGTCAAGTCGAAGTCTCAGAGTGCCACCCCTCTCTTTCTACCTCAGGCAGCAAGATCTGGCCGAAGGTAAGTGCAGTCACTAATTTGGAGGCAGTGCTTATGTCTCTGCTTTTTTCTTCCTAAACCTTTAAGTGTCAACTTATATGATGCTGTGCCAAGCAAATCCAAATCCAAGCTTCCATAAGATTTTGGTTATTGTTAGATGTGATTATTACATTTATTTGATATTTTCTATACTTACTTGTTTATTTGGGAACTAAACCCACAGCACAATACAAAAGATATACAGCACAATAAATATCTTAAACCTAGGCCAATTAGGGGCTATTTTTATCTTACTATTAAATTTTGCAAATACTTTTTTTTTAGTTTTATAAAAGTTTTATTGTTATACGAACACAAATACAAATAAAACTAGGAGTTACAGAGGGAGGAGGTGGTGTAAAATGTGTGTGTGGTTGTGTGTGTGGTAATAATAGAAAGTAAATATACACACGGAGAATGCTAGAATAGTACATACAGTACAACATAAACTATTCTGGCAGGCCTTTTGGGTCCACACCAATTCTTCCCCCTTTTCATTTCACAGTTGCTTTCCATAAATCACCACAATAAAATAATTATTGCCATCAGCATATAAAATCTTTAAAGGTATGGCATCATTAAAACTTAAATTGTAATTTATTTCAGGGGAATTTAGGTATGTTCAAATACAACTGACAGGTAGCAGTGCTCGGGAGACAGTCGTCAAAGTATTGAGTGCCTGCGATATCAGTACTAAATATGTGGACCAGATACCAAGAAGTGTACCAAAGAATGATTTTAGGTAAATATACCTACTTAGTGTAAATAGGGTATTATTGCATTTTTGGAAACTTTTTTAAAAAAAAATGAGGATAGGATAAAGAGTGAAGTCAAGTCGGAATCAAAATGGCGAATGGTGTTTTAGTGAAATTACAAACTGAGTTGAAAACACAACTTTTCAAATTGAATTATAAAAATTACATTGAATTTTTATGGATTAATATCGACATCGATCGACTATCAATTTTGGGTATCTACCTCGGACATGCATTCTTAGATTTATTCTTAAATGGGCAACAATACCGTATTGGTAAATCAAAAGATTCTTTAGCAAGGTGATACCTACATGAACTCAGTATTCCTTAACTATAACCAAAATAACTCATTTTTCAGCAAAGAGTTTGCTAAAACATACAATCAATACAGTAATAGTGAATATGCAGATGTTGCAAGAATGAAAAGAAAAGTTGAAGAAAGGAGATCTATGGACAATATTGTGTAAGTTAATAGAGAAACATTTAATTACCACCTTACAGACAAACATATTGTCACACTCTCTCCCATAAGAGGTGCCTGAGGCGGTGTTCTGCCCGTGTTTAGCCAGATATTTAGTACTCTGTATTGCATTGTGACAGTTTAAGTGGCTTACTAGACAGTTTTTCCTAAGTTTTAAGTAGGTATAACCACAGATACTATAATATTATACTAATACAGATAGACCACCTAGAACAAAATATGACACCGGCGTTAACTGAGATGCTACGGAAGCTTCTTTAGTTCGAGGCTATCATCGCCTGGTGCAGCACCATCGAAAAATTGCAAATACCATGAGATGACGCTAAGATATATAGGATTTATTCTAAAATTAGCGCCACCTAGAAGTATGTTTACTCCTCACGCCATCTCTTTTTTTACGAAGGGTTACTAATTCTAATTTGTATGGGATGAGCATCCTGCGGTATAACTCATCATCACAACACAATATCTTTTCAGGGATTGGATTCATGAGAACAGCAGAGATGCCAAGCAGAAATATGAATCGACAGTTGCAACAAGAGCCCAAGTTAAATCTTTAATTGAAGAGCTGTGCAAGACGTATGGTATTAGAGAAGTTGGTAAAATCATTTTCTATTTAGTACTGCTTGCTTTTATCTACAGATGTCAGCTAAGCTAGAAATCAGAATACCCATTGAACTAAGAAAAAGTTTATGTTTACCTACTTTGCAGTAAAAATTACAGAGATACTACAAATAAATAACTGTTCCTTTACCTTTAAGATATGTCTCTCACTTCTGTCCATTAATTGCTGAATACAGCCTCATCTTTTGAGTGTTTAGAATAAACTAAGAAAGGGTATTATTGCTATCGTGAAAACTTTTTTGAAAAAAAAATTGAGGCTGTGATAAATGAGTGGAAATTTTATTTCAATTTTGTGAAACCGATAAATGCCTTAAAATCATTAATTTATTTACGATAGTGCATTGTCGCGCGGAATCGCTAGCCGCCATGACGTTTTGCTCGTGACGTCACTCGATAGTAAACACACGACGAACTGCAAAGACCAAGTACTAATTTACGTCGATGGGATACTATCGGAGTGACGTCAAGTCGGAATCAAAATGGCGAATGGTGTTTTAGTCAAATGACAAACTGAGCAGATAGCACGACTTTTCAAATTGAATATAAAATTTACATTGCATTTTTATGGATTATTATATTATCGACGATTCTCGTTTAGCGTTTTGGGTATCTACCTCGGTCATGCATTCTTAGATGCTTTCATGAGCAATAATACCGTATTGGAATAATTATCCTATACTATTACCACACCAATGTACGTTTCGTTAATCTTGCAGGTTAAATATGACAGTGGATGGAATATCAGCCATATCAGAGGAGCATTACAAAGTCTAGTGTCATTGGCTTCTCAGCATGCGTGTCACATGTCCAATCTAGAAGGTGTGTGTACATTACTTATACTTTATTGCACTATGGGGCTTGTAATCCCCAGGTAAACAGTCAGATAACTTTGTTGAACATTTCATGTACGTGCATTAAATTCCTCAAGTAAAAAGACATGCCTAGCTTGACAGATAAAATTTTCTGATTGAAAAGCTTGACAGATAAAATTTTCTGATTGAAAAATGAGCCGAATTTAATGTAATCAAATATAAAAAATGCATGTTAAAAAAAGCTCCGTGGTCTAGTGGGTGAAACCTTGCTTCTCACGCAGTAGCTGCAGGTTCGAATCCCGGAACTGACCATGTACCAATGAGATAAATAATTTATTTTAACCACGTTATACGGTCGCTCTAACGGTGATGGAAAACATCGTTGGTGGTGGAAAACCTTTATTACTCCATAGCTGCGGCGATGGGCCACCTCCCTATCACGCAAAATGGAGTATTGAATAACTGGCTGAAAGTGGGCACAGTTGTGCCTCTGCCACCCCGTATGGGAAAACACGTGACGCTATGTTATGCTTGTACAAAAGCGAGCTTATCACTATCAAGTATGTTGTCATCAAACGTGCATGTGGCAGATAACGTGTTAAGGAAGACCAAGAACTTTGTATGATTAGGTCACGGCCTATGTTAAATCGATGTCCCTATCATTTCAGGTCGAGTTATTGCATTGGGTCAGTTCACGGGCGTCAGTTTGGATGGTGACGTATTTTTGAACATCATCGATGTCCGAAACGAATGGATTAGTGTAAGTTGATGAGCCGGTATTAACAACACTCGTATTTGTAACTTAACAACAGGCTAGGTTAACGAAATCTCTTAAAAGATACTAGTTTTACGTCTATAATCGCTTTGATTGATTTAAAAACATCATTTCATATAAAATCTACTGAGGGATGTAACCTGTCGACTTACTAACTTTGGCCTATTTCTTCAGCTAATTAAGAAAGTTCATCAAGAGGACAGCGCTCTGTCAGCGATTCCAAACTACGAGGAAACCCTTTCTAGCGTACTCAGGAACATACACATTTGCCGAAGGTGAACTATTAATATGTTTATGCAAGAACTATATCTTCTAAGATCCATTGACGACGAATAAACCTTTTTACATAAGAACATCTAAAACCGTTGTCGACGAAATCCAAACCATTCACAGAAAACAATTTTCATACGTTTTGGTTTGGGCGGTCAGCTAATTTGTATAGAGAAGTGAAAATTTAAGTTGCAGTTGCAATTTAAGTTGTAAGTGAAAGTTGCTTGGAATTATAACCCCCTAAAATGTGACTACACCTTTCTGTTACACCCTGTAGTATTGAACGTGTTACAGAATTGCGAGAAAAAAATCGCGCGGTAAAAATCGCTGTGCAGTGCCCTTACCGAGAGCACAGAAGAGATAATAGTACTACGTACAGAACGGCCACTCCCTTCCCCGCGCGGATTCAGATACCGCACCTCACCCCGGAGTCGGGGAGCCTCTTCGGGAGACACTTTGTATAGAAGCTGAACGCACACATTCACAAACGAACGAGTTTACGCACACATTTGCACGTGTACAAATGTCATTAGGCTATGTAGTAGTAATAGGTGATTATTTTACGAGCGTTCTATGGAGTGTCCGAGGTGTGCCGAGAGTTCGCGCGCGGTTTGAATGCAGAGTTTTACATACCTATTACATATCGCTCTTCTCAATTTCAAATTCAGTTTATGTTTGTACAGCTTTGTGCGGACTGTACAATAAATAGTAAGTCGAACGTTTGTAACAAATGTTTGTTAATTTGTAGAAAGTTCATGCCAAAAGTATCGGCGACTCAATACTGCGCGCATCTGCGTCAGATCATCACCTCCATAGGCGACTTCTACGGCCGAGGCAAGAAGTTCCCGAGCACTGTTCCCGAAGAACTCAATAAGTACCAGATTGTTGTCGAACCGTGAGTTACATACTATATCATCTTACCTACGGACTCATTCTAATCACAGTTAACTAATGGCAACTTTTCCCAAGTGTAAGCCTACATTTTCATAAAGATCTCTGTTGGTAGGCAACTTGTGTTACAGGGCATTTTGAAAGCAATTTGTCCATGGGTTGGCGTCTGTCCCGACAACGCTCTCCACACAATTCCGATGGAGCTTAAATTAAGGTTTGTCCACTGTCGTCGCCGTCACGGGGCAGCGCCATTTTATTGAGTGAAAAGTAGCGCAGGACATACATGTGTCAGGATCGCATTCTCTCAGTGGCCAGAATATAGCTATGTATACGCGGCCCGTTGCGGCTGAGAACGACCAACACCTAAGGGTCCCCGGCCACTGCCACACAATGCCGCCACCGGCATATTTCCTGTCGTTTGTGGCTGTGGCCCGTGGACATTAGGTGTCGCCGCACACGGGGCACCGGCCACAGCCACAAACGCCGACACGAGAAGCTAGAAGCGGCCACAAAGGTAGCTGAAGCACGCGACAGCCACTTGTAGCCCGTGGTTGACACTTGCGGTTTTTGAATGGGTGGGGAATCGCGCGAGTAGCGTGTGGCGGCGTTTTGTAGCCGATGCGGGCCACAACAAGTGAGCAGCGACGATTGTGTGGCGGCCACCGGCGTCAACCGGTGTGCGGCGGCGAGCCCGTGTGGCCCGTGTGGGTCCCCCCTTAGTGACGAAAATACCAGTCAATTTTCGAAAGTTTACTTTCATAATTTTTACCGTCATCTTATCTTGCTTGCCAATGTGTCCGCAGCGAAGCCGGTCCGCTGATGCTGTCCCCGACTGGGCAGTTCATCACGCCGGCGTCGTGCCCCGCGGAGCAGCTGGTGAGCTTCATCGCGAGCCACCTCGACCAGGCCACGCTGCTCCTCACTGAGTACAGCATGTGAGTGCGAGGCCGACTGCGCATAGTAGTTGAGATATCGGTTTCGATATCGCATATCTCCGAAGAACGATTTTGATCTAAAACGGGTCGATATCTCGATTGGTCGTAAGGTCAGAAGAGTCTTGTGGGCTACCATGAGGCACGCCACTCACCTCAGTCGCGCATTGTCACGATTTAATGTCAAAATCAATGCTCGCAAGTATGGAGAAACTTCACAGTCAGGAAACAGATTTCGTAGGTTTGTTTTCGGGTATAGACGACATTTGTATACCGAGACGGGTAGACTAAGTCATAGGTCATGGAGTCGGCTTTTTTAAGTTTTTAACTTGGTGAATTATTCCAGTAACAAGCACGTCGAGAGGGCTCTGAACAAGGAGGTGAAGGAGCGGTTCGGACTGCTGGAGCTGCATAAGGACGACAGCATCACGCCGGCACTCATGATATTGTGCTGCGAGAGGCTGCTTACGATGACAGATCGGTTGGATTCGGTAAGTTGGTATTCGAATCCGGTAATTTACGGCTGTGCTAAGGGGGCGTCCACTAATTACGTGAAGTGTTTTCGGATTTGTATGGAGAAGTGAAAAAAAAGTTGCAAATCGGTTTCATAAGGAAAATTGCTCAGAATGATGTCACTAACAAAGTAGTTTCTCATTTTGCGTTTATTCATTTACACCTTTTAAAGTAAAGGCGTATTTATTTATTTTGATAAAGGAAATTAATAATTTGTTTAACACTTTTATAGAGAGGCACATGTTTCACTTTATTTAACCCATTTTTTTCGCAATTTTACTTTAATTTCTTGCGAAGAAAACGTGTTCCCCGGGACTCCCCTCTCCCCAATGTGAGTTTAGATGAAATTCGGCTTGACACCCTCGCCCCCCTAAACAATTCACGTATTTATTGGACGCCCCCTAAGGCGCAATGCCCGCTAGACAGACAAGGCAGAGTACAACAGAGTAAGAAAAGACAGAGTAACGCTCAGCTATACTAGATAGAGACAGGAGACATGGTAAGATCGAGAAAGAAACAAAACTAGCTTGCACGCTTTTTCGTTTTGATCTGACTCTCCTGTCTCGTGTCGTGATTCTGTCTTATCTGTCCAGTGGGTATCACGCCTAAAGATAGAAGAGGGGTTGGGAAACTAAAGTACATTTAAAGATGGTAGCCCTACGGCTTTAGCGGTTATTCGCTCCACGTCGTCTTAATAGATCAGTATTTCTGATGATCAATGAAAAGTAAAGGCCTACGCAAACCGGGACGGTATGGCAAGTTTTTACCAATGGACATTCAAACGTATCGATATAGAAATAAGACATAAATTGCTATGGTTTAAAGTATGCCGAAGCATTATTTGAAAGCATATCAACTTATGTCTTATTTCTATATGGATACGTTTGAATGTCCTTTGGTAAAAACTTAAAGTCCCTTGCCATGCCGTCCCAGTGTGCGTAGGCCATAAGTAGTGCTCATTTTGCGCCACAGCTAAGCGTTAAGTTTCTTTCTGTTTCAGAGTTTGCGAGGCAACATCTTGAATATCACGCACTATTATTCAGTTCTATCTGAAGGCGTGCTCTGTATTCCATGGAATTTCAAAAACTCGTGATAGAATTTGCTGAAAACAATATAGCTAGAAATTGAATACATAAGACATACATAGTACATTGCGAATAGTACAAAGTTAGACGTAAGTAAGCCTATAAAATAATAACGGTTTAATATATAATCGTAATATGATGTATTTAGGTAGCAGGTCCAATACGCAAGATTTGAAATAAAGGCATTGTGATTATATTGATTTACATTTTATTATTAAATTTAAACTTCACGGGATCAAATTATTATTATTATTATTTATTATGCACAAGCAGCTTGAAGCTGATGCGTGCATATCAGTTCACATTTCACTGCACTTGTTTTATAAAATTGTCAAGTCTATTTTTAAAACTGTTCACTAATGGTGCACTAATAACAGCATTATACGGTATGAGTTTAGAGAAATCAAAGGAGTATAGCAGTATAGGTAGAGAGTATTAGAGAGATACTTACAGCTAGAAAAATATCTTACAAGTATCTTAAGAAGTTCCACAGTTAAAGCAAGCATAAATCAATATTCCTTTTATTCCCCGTATGGAAAGTATATGGCAGTGTCTGTAATATACCTTCGTTTGGCAAACTGCCGCGTGATAGTGACACCAGCTCAGCTGGGCCGCTTCTGCTGCACTATGACGAGGCGGTTCAACCGTCGGGTGATGCCAGCTCCGTCTGGTTCAACCACAATCAGTGTATATCACTGCTAGTCTCAGCTGGGCCGCTTCTGCTGCACTATGACGAGGCGGTTCAACAGTCGGGTGATGCCAGCTCCGTCTGGTTCAACCACAATCAGTGTATATCACTGCTAGTCTCAGCTGGGCCGCTTCTGCTGCACTATGACGAGGCGGTTCAACCGTCGGGTGATGCCAGCTCCGTCTGGTTCAACCACAATCAGTGTACATCACTGCTAGTCTCAGCTGGGCCGCTTCTGCTGCACTATGACGAGGCGGTTCAACAGTCGGGTGATGCCAGCTCCGTCTGGTTCAACCACAATCAGTGTATATCACTGCTAGTCTCAGCTGGGCCGCTTCTGCTGCACTATGACGAGGCGGTTCAACCGTCGGGTGATGCCAGCTCCGTCTGGTTCAACCACAATCAGTGTACATCACTGCTAGTCTCAGCTGGGCCGCTTCTGCTGCACTATGACGAGGCGGTTCTTCTCGCGGGTGACGCGCGCGGGCGGCGGCTGCGCGGGCATCAGCTGGCGCAGGTGCTGGCTCGGGATGACGGGCGGCTGCGGCAGAAACAAACACCGAATTAGTGAACTTATGAACTTGTTTGGAAAATGGAATAAATCTTAAGATTTTACTTGACTATTTCTCGCAATTTAAGTCAGCCATGGGAGTAGAACGCAATAAGAAACAGAACGGATGGTTTTCCACGATGCGTATGCAGGTTTCTTGGCACCTGAGCGAATTCTCATCTTTCTCTCTCGGCTATGTTTGCGTCTCTCTTGTACCTATGCAACTCTACCTCCTCCACACGGCACTATTACATGCCAGGAAACTTGGCGCGCACTGCGTTTGTGTCTTTGCCACCACATACGGGAAAAGGCATCACTATTAGATGGGCATGGGCAGGATATTAATCGAGTGGATATAGGCATGACGCTATTATCGATGTCGTGTGGAAGGAGAAATAGAATTTAAAAGAGTTATATTACCGGCGGGCACCGCGCCATCTGGCGCACGCGGTCGACGAGTCGCATCGCGTCGTCCGACGTGTCCGAGTCGGTCGTGCCGGCCAGCGCGAGCGCGCGCTCGCACCCGCCGGCCTCGAGTAGCCGCTGGATCGGGTTGTAGTGCCTGGAAGGGATACAACACCGAGTGAAGGTCGTCTTTCGAAAGGACTACCTACTCTTGTTTAATAAAATAAAAACCGGCCAAGTGCGAGTCGGACTCGCGCACGAAGGGTTCCGTACCATTATCTATAAAAAACCGCAAAAAAAAAAAAGTATGCGAGCCCCCCCTAAATATTAATTTAATTTAAATTTAATTATTTATTTTTTAAGTAAATAATGTACTCAATATATTGTGAACATTTTAAGCGTCTACCTGCTACCATTATCAATATCGAGCAAAAATGAGCAAAAAAAAATCACGTTTGTTGTATGGGAGCCCCCCTTAATATTAAATTTCTTTTGATTTTTAGTATTTATTGGTATAGCGGCAGCAGAAATACATCATCTGTGAAAATTTCACCTGTAGCTACCACGGTTCATGAGTTACAGCCTGGTGACAGACAGGACGGACGGACGGACAGACGGACAGCGAAGTCTCAGTAATAGGGTCCCGTTTGGCACCCTTCGGGTACGGAACCCTAAAAACGTACAGTAGCCCAATCACGAACAAAGATTCGATAGAAAACTATCGAAAAGCTCGGAGACTCGGCTTGATAGCAACATGTTTTACTGCAACACTGTTTTGATGCATCGTTACAATCAGGAATCTATGATTAATTTCTCAGAACCTCGAAATTTTTGTGGATTTGTTCCCGGGAACCGTGCAGGGCGGTGAGGGATATAGATGAACCATCTCATGAAGAAGTTTTGACTTTAGGTTTAAAGAACCTTATCCTTATGAGAATAAAGTTATGATAAAATAAAATAATATTACAAGTTCTTGCAATTCAACCGAAAGTCAAAACTTCTTCGTGAGATGGTTCATCTATATTTTCTGCGGACGTGCGATATGTTTCCCCCTCACTTGCCTGCCGGTCTTTAACGCCGAGTATATTTTTGCTTAGGTTTTGAACTTTATTCCCAAGTCTCTGAGTTAAAGGATGAAAATCGCGGGCCATGTTTTTTGCCAGGCAGTTGAAGGAAGCATGTGCTGTATAATACCGGGTGTTTGGAGTATGGAGCGACAAAACATTTTGGGGAGTTAGGGAACAAAACATTGTGAACAACTTTAACTATGATCAGAGCAACTTTATTTTTCACTTCTCTATACAAATCATCTGATAACCGCTCGGCCCAAAATGTATTGAGATGTCAAAAAAAAAGTTGCTC
>OY735267.1:7228896-7301553 GCA_963457715.1 Argyresthia albistria | reverse complement strand
GTATCAGTTTTTGTGGTCTATTCGGACAATCGGTCATAGACTATTCCTTGAACGACTCTACTTATTTCTGATTTGTAGTATCTCACGCTACAAGGTGCGGGGCATACTTTACAATGCATAGGAAATGTTTGATACTCATTTATGTGGTTATAAATACAGAAAATGTTAAAAATGTACAAAGAAGTCCTGATCCTGATCGTATTATTGGCTAACCCACTCAGGATTGCAGCGCACTTATGTCAAGACCTAGAAACATTTAGCTTACAAACAACCCTACAGGATCTTTCTAGATACACCTCAAGGTACACCTTGTCACATAATGTAAATCATATGATTGTAACCTTGTAAGAGATATGTAGAGCAGACCAGCGCAAGCCTTCGCGGAACAATGCAAACGCCTATCTATAACCAATAGCAAAAACTAGAAAGCAAAAACAACTTTTGGCAGGCGCATCGCTTCTGAACTTCCACACATCAGAAACAGGAAGCTCGACTTACGCTTACAGTGATTACAAGGTGTACGAATCGTACACCAGTTCTCGCAATATACAAATAATGATACCACAAACGTTTCATATGAACCAGATGATAAATGGTAGAATAATCAGGAGAATTTGATAGCTCAGCGTCTGCCAGACAGAACTCTGACTTGCCATCCCACAGACGTTTCTACAACTACATCGACTAAGACTGTTCATCTCATCTCCACCGATTTTGAATTAATCTCGATTAATCGCCTGTTGCATTTCACCACTTTTTAGAAAGTTTTCTGGTGTCAGTGTCATACCACAGATACTATAATATTATACTAATACAGATAGACCACCTAGAACAATATGACACCGGCGTAAACTGAGATGCTACGGAAGCTTCTTTAGTTCGAGGCCATTATCGCCTGGTGCAGCACCATCGAAAAATTGCAAATACCACGAGATGGCGCTAAGATATATAAGATTAGCGCCACCTAGAAGTATATTAACTGAAACCATGAAGGATTTTGTATGTACCTATATTCAAATTTGGAATGGGTATAATGGTTCATTAAATTACTCTGAGTACAGCAGTAAATGAGATGATTAATTTGTCTTAAGTACATTATCGGACACTCCGTGTTTCGGCGGCTACTATCACCACTTCGTAGAATGTACTAGTCGTAAGACCCCTCCACCAACCCGCACTGAGCCAGCGTGGTGGAGTATGGCTCAATCTTACTCGGATCCGGGTAAAGGCCTGTGCCCCTCGGTGGGGACATTAATGGGCTACATTTACTTATTTACTTACAGCAGTAAATGACTCTAGGTATGGCGGTGAGTCTCTACATTTACCGCGAGCACGGAGAGACATGGAGATTATTAATTTAACTTACGTACATTTATCGGACGTTCCGTGTTTCGGATGACAGGTTAAAAATAAGAAAATCAGCGGAACTAAATAGAGAGTTGCAAAAACTTTCGGGACGGTGTAGGGGCAGGTCTCCTGAGAAGAGTCTTAAAAAAATATCTCATTTACCTGTGCCGCTAGGGCGGTGAGGACGTAAAAATATCAAATAAATAAATAAATAAAATATCAAACACTTGCTTCTACATTAAATTTTGAACAAATCGTCATATACATTTTCATTGTAGGATCAATACTTTATGAGAATAATAAGGTCCAAATCTACCAAGATAGATTTTCAGTTTAGAATCGTAAATGTGCCATCTCTTGCATTTACCAGACCACGTCTGCATAGTCACTTATGCATTGCAATACTAACATCCCTACTGCATATTCCTGAACATCGTCTCGCTCCAAAAAGTCTTGGGCCAGACCAGTTCAGGACTTTGAATCCCATTTTTATGTGCTACTTAGGACATAGATAACAACTATATCCAGGTCCCGCAAGGCCACTCCAGCTGTGTCATCTGGTAGAGTAGTCCCTAGTGCATGCACTAGATCACCGACCGGGTCCCAAAGGTTTTCGGACGATATCCTTTCAAGGCGTCGAAAACCTACCAAAACACTTAGAAGTTGGTTTTCAGGTTGGTAGGTAAGTGAACTGACAAACCGCACTGAGCCAGCGTGGTGGAATAAGGCTGCATCTTACTCGTATCCGGGTAAAGGCCTGTGCGCCTCGATGGGAAAATTAATGGGCAAATTTTACTTACTTTTATGGAAAGACATGCGGCAGACTGACCGAATACGCAGAGTGCTGCCACTTAAATGAGACAGATGATATCATGTGTTGAAACTTTGACTCGTCGGCTGTGTGTCCGGCCCTCCAAATCGAATGATAAATAATTATATTTTAAACATTTACTCTAACTATACAAGTGGACTAAAGGTACAATAATATTATTCATCAATAAGAAACTCGACTACCGACTTTTTGTAACGTTCGGGCAGCGTTTCTTCTAACTCCCTTCTGCTCAGCCAGTGCATGTGTGACTTGTCCTTCATTGCCACGTGGCCGCCCTTGTAGTTTGCATAGTAGAAGAATACCTGAAAACATCATAATCTATATTCTACTTATATTAAAAAAAAAACTGCTGTGCGTTAGTCTAGCTGCTATTTTGTTTAAAAGCCCTAAGTCTGGAAGACAAAAGAAAACTGGGGAAATATACAAAGAATCGGAAATAATTTTTGTATGGTATGGAAATTATTTGTATATTTGCATTTCTTGCAATAAATGTTCTTGGTAGCAGTCCCTATTTCTGTCAGCTTCGCGATTGAATAAGTTACTAAGAAAACTGTAATCTGAGGCGTAACGCTGAGTCATATCCCGATAATTTAATCGTCGATAATACTAAAAACGCGTTGCGAAGCCGCGCGACTTACAGCTTGTACTTGTTTGTCGAACAAGCAAAACAAAACATGCGTGGCAGAGGTTCAGCATTCCATTTAGCGTAAAGCTATGAAGCATTCTACACGATGTTGTCTATCACCGGTTTTACCGATTTATTTACAGTAGTTAGGTTAACTAATTCGAGAGTCAACGAACGGAGATTGAACCAATAGCCACGAAGCAAAGGTCACAGGACATAACATCACATAGCTTCACTCCAGTTCCGCCGGTGCCGCGGCACAGACAAACGAAGTTCTGAAAACTTGTATTTGTGTAATTTGAACTTACTTTTGCGCCAACTTTCCCATTGATTTCTGATGGGTATTTGTACTTGTAGAAGCCGCATGGCGCATTGCCCAGGAATTGCACTTTCAGGTCTGAACCGCAATTATCTAACAGAACTCTTTCTGCTGTCTGAAAAGCACAAGTAACTGTTGTAAACTGTATTGTAATGTTTAAAAAGAGAAGTTATGTGAAAAACAGAGATTTCTATGTCAAACACAAAATAAACAAAAACCATGCTAGAGGTCCCGGGTTCGAATCCCGGCTGGGGACAACAAAAAAAACCCCCAGGTCTTGGATGTTTACATGTTAGTGATATCGCTGATTCTGGTTCCCACGACACAGGGTATCCTAGTGTGGGGCCAGAAGCAATGTGCCTGTAAGTAAATGTTTATGTTTAACTACTTAAAAGGGCTTCCTAGTCTGTAAAAACTTAGAAATGTAGCTATAAAAACTGATGAGACCTAAAAAGAGTATTGAGATAAAATTTTAATTAAGACAAATGACTTGCAGAAAACTTTATAATAACCGGCCAAGTGCGAGTCGGACTCGCGCACGAAGGGTTCCGTGCCATTATCTATAAAAAACCGCAAAAAAAAATGAATGGGAGCCCCCCCCTAAATATTAAGTAATTTAATTTTAATTTAATTACTTATTTTTAACTAAATAATCAACTCAATATATTGCGAACATTTTAAGCGTCTACCTGCTACCATTATCAATATCGAGCATAAATGAGCAAAAAAATCATGTTTGTTGTATGGGAGCCCCCCTTAATATTAAATTTCTTTTGTTTTTTAGTATTTGCTGTTATAGCGGCAACAGAAATACATCATCTGTGAAAATTTCAACTGTCTAGCTACCACGGTTTATGAGATACAGCCTGGTGACAGACAGACAGACAGACGGACGGACAGACAGCGAAGTCTCAGTAATAGGGTCCTGTTTGGCACCCTTCGGGTATGGAACCCTGAAAAGCATACAGCCAATAAGGAAATAAGTGAACTAGTTAGAACTTTATGACATGTTCATTTATTTTTATCACACCTGCTCTGAAAATACATACTAATTATACCAATTAGAGGGAAGAAACGCCTTTATCCCGCCCTTCAAATCCTTTCATCCCAAGGTATGGAAGTTTGTATGAAAATCCTTCCGACCCAAGGGTGGGAAGTATGTATGAAATTCCATTACATACCCGGTTTTTTTTATTTTTATTTGTCAGCAGTCATACTGCAAAGAGACTTTTATCTACTAATTAAATTTCAAGTAAATTGTTACTGGCCACATACAGTTTTTTTTTACCAGTTACCAACCTCCTTGGTGCATACAGAAAATTAAACGAAATTATTTTTGTATATAAAACGCGCGGAATCACGGAAGAAGTGGCTGCATGACCTTATGATCTTAGCCTACTCCAGAAACGGGCGAATAAAAAAAGGAAAAGCCCGCGCATTTTCGCAAAAACTTCGAGCAATACATTTTCAGAAAATGAAGTCGTTTTCTTTTCCTTTTGCCAACGTATGAAATTTTCATAAGTAAGTACTGCAGATTTCTATGCATTTATGTCTATAATTTTCCTCGTAGGTGTAATAAAAAGCACTATACATGCCTCAGGATAAAGTACAGTTCCATACCTCAAATGGTTTGCGCCCCTCGCAATCTCGGTATGGAACTGTCACTTTCTTCCCTCTGAAGTAATGTACTATTAAATCTTATTTTCCTGTACTAAGAGGAATTACTTCCCTATTGGGTGACTTTTTGCTAATAAAATTATGGAGTATGTTAGTCCCATGAACAACTTTTCCTATGGAACATTAAGGTCACAAAACATTAAAAAAAAAAAATACGCGTGTAGCACCGTACACGTGTTAGAAGTAAAACTTCTGTAGCTAGATCATTAAGTGGTACCTATACTATACACCTATACCTACCTATACTAAAAGAGATTTAAATTTCCAATTTTGAGATCCAATCTCTGCTTCAAGTCACTTTTAAGTTTCAGACGTCCGATTATTTGAAATTATTTTATACTTGTACTTACTTTTAATACGTCATGTCATTTATTTCCCACCATTCCTTATCTACAATTTGTCGCGCTCGTGGTGATATACTTAACTCATTCAATAGTGTCACTACTATTTGCATCTCGCTCAGATTATATACCATCTGACGACGTCACGTCTTAAAACCGTCTCGCTCAAATGTATGCATTGCTTTGCTTGTCTCTGTGCCCAGTCCCTTTATTTAATTGATCGAGAACGTATTTTCAACTATTCCAAGTTAATGTGTACCTGCGGGGCTACCATAAGGCTTGCCACTCACCTCAGTCGCGCAGATAAATGACAAAGAAGATGGCTAAATCAATATATGGACGACTGCCCCAGACATGTACAAAGACTTCTCAACAGCCAATAGCATTTAAATATTCATTCATAAATTTAATTTACTGCGTCTGTATTTAGTTTGTAGAACTTGAAGAAAAAAATAATTAAATATAGGTAAATAAGAGTTGTTACTCAATACTCCGTGATTCCAATATGATTCCGTGACCTTTGCCGTCGCTAGAAATAAGCACCATTTTGCAATAACATGCAACATAACGCCATCTAGCCACTCCTCTGGAAACCTCCTGTTTTCAACAGTTTTGCTAGTTGGCAATTATGTTGCATGTTATTTTTAACGATGGCAAAAGTCACTAATCAATGGCGGAATCATAGAGTATGAAGTGACAACTCTTAATTATTTAATCATTTCCTTCAAGTTCTGCAAACTAACTAAAGACGCAGTAATTTATGAGAGAATATTTAAATGCTATTAATTGGCTGTTGAGAAGTCTTTGTACATGTCTGGGGCAGTCATTTTGCCAAATTGCCAACTCCTTTCGCGTCTCAATGATGTTTCTCCATAAAATAGCGCGCATTCATTATGATATGACATTAAATTGTGACAAAATGCGTGGCTGGGGTGACTGGCGTGCCTTATGCTACCCCCGCTAACCTATACATACCTACTTTGCTAGGATTATTTAGGGTTACTTCATCGCGAAGCGATGACGTAACTCTTATTTAATTTTATTCTTGACATTTCCTTAGTCCGCCATACGACATACCTCGATTTTGATATTTTACTTCAACATTATTGACTGGCATGAAGCATTAACTTTAAAATTACAAAAGCTTATTAAAATCAAAATCGTATAATTTCAACAGTTATAACAACAATTCAACTTTAAAATATGTATTACAAAAATTACATACAAACAAATAAGCGAAACAATAAGCCATTAAACTTATGGCTCTGTAAGCTGTAGACCTCGCTTTGGCCGTTTACTACAGATAAACATTAAATAGGTAGGTATAACACGTACTTAGTAGCTAAACTGCTAATTTGTGACTTGAACTGCACTATATAATAAAAAGTGGCTTTAGAACAGTTCTAGGTACCTACTTATTGTTTTCAAGAAGTCTTAATGCAGCCATCCATCACATCGGAATTTGCTTGAAAACTAAATATCACATTTGGATGATTCTAAGTGACTTTATGCGATTACTAGCTGCCCGTTGCGCGACTACGCAGCGCGTTTTAGGTACCTATTCCATAGTTACCGGCCACAAAACGATTCGTTCATCATTTTAGAAATCCATATCGACCCGTGTGACATTGATGAAACTCTTTTCTTACAAACTGTATGGATCGCATCGCACAACTGTCAAACATAAGTTCCGGTTCCAACAAAGAGGTTGAACGAAGTAGGTTTTGGTCACGTCACTGGTTTTGGCCATACCGGAAATCAAGAACTCGTGGAAGAATGCTTAAAATAATTTTTATTTGTTAACGTTTCATCAGGTTTTTCTCTCACTAATTAACATTCTTTATTGTACGAATGTATTATTATCTTATCTGATTAGTTAAAAACCGTATTGAAAATAGTTGCGGTTTTAAAAGTCTTCAGCCGACCCTGACGTCACCGATTCCAATTTCCGTTACATTTCTTAGCCACTCGTGATAGCACCCGGCTAGTAGTAATTGAAAAGCAAATATATGAATAACCCACAGTTGAGAGGTTAAATAAATTTTACCCCCGTGCCCCAAGAAGTTTTACTTCAAAAATATTCATCCTCTGATTAATATTTGCTAAGGAAAATGTGGAAAATGTTGTATAATAAAAAGATAAATCATTCAGTGTGACTTACATCAGAATGTTGACAGCCGCTAAATACAGTTTAAGCACAAATTAAGTACAACAGGATGAAATTACGTAGTCAAGCATGGCTTTGATATTGCCTGTCAGCCAGTCTCTGACTCAAAATTGCTGCATTGTATTTATATTGCATTTAAACTCCAATTAGTGGCTGTCAAGAGTCTGCTGCAACACAAAGTTTGCTTTCACCTTGAGCACTGACCTGTCTCAGTGTCTCTCCTTCGTGCCATGCTCCTTGGGGCAGCATGGTTTTAACATCATTGCCAAGTTTCACTTTAGTAACGAGAACTAGATGTTTCTGGAGGCACCGTTCTGTTGAAGATTTGTCCCCTGTTTTGTCTGCTTCTGGAATTATGATATGTATGATGGTATTATTTGTCCCCTGTTTTGTCTGCCTCTGGAATTATGATATGTATGATGGTATTATTTGTCCCCTGTTTTGTCTGCCTCTGGAATTATGATATGTATGATGGTATTATTTGTCCCCTGTTTTGTCTGCCTCTGGAATTATGATATGTATGATGGTATTATTACACCAAAAGCCATTCATTCTGAATTGGAATTGTGTCATCTCTGTTCTCCTTAGAAACTAAAACATCTATTTTTGTAGGTATATTGTTTATAATTCCAAATAAAATGCTTCAATATCACTAAAATAATTATTAAATTCAACAGAGAGTTGATCTTAACTGGTTGAGTATCCACAATTTCCATAACAAAAGATTACACATTTGACTTACTTGGGTTAAGCTTAAGTTAAAAGGTAGCTTAAGATTTATTTTTAAGTCCCTCAACAGAATGTACCTACAAAACATTATGATAGGTAAGTGTTTTTCTTACCAGTCTGAATGGGAGCAAATGTAAAATTCGAGAATTCCTCTGTAGATGCATCCTCAAGGTCCTGTGCTGTTATCTTGCTGACCACATCCATGTCAATGTCTCCAGATTCATTTTTCAGCAGTTCTGCTTGTATTCTGAAATAGAGAGTGAATGAAACAAATGTAAATGTAGTGAAAACATGGTGAAAAGGAACTCAGAAGGTACACAAGTGAACCAAAACCACAACAGAACAAATTGTGGTCCAGCAGAGAAGACTGTAAAAACACAAAACTCTTTATAAACAAGTATAACCATAGGTTTACTAACTACCTAATAAGGCTGCCACGCAGCAAAATAAAAATACTAACAGGCCTTATAACAGGCCATTGTACACTAAATAAACACTTGACAATTACAGGTGCAACTGACAGCCCCCTATGCAGGGGTTGCATGGAAGTGGATGAGACGGTCGAGCACATGTTGCTGGCATGTCCATCCACAATTGAAACCAGGATGGCGATTCTGGGAGAGGCATCATCGACCCGGGAGCTCCTTGAACATCCAGGCCTCCTACTCCAACTTGTGGAGGAGTTGGGTTGGCTGAGATGAGAGAAAGGGAGAAGGGGACATGCACAAAGGCCCCGCACATGTGGGCCACGTGCAGGCACTTCAGCCCCCTTATAGAAGATAGAAGATAGAAGTGAACCAAAAGATGGCTACATTCAGCTAAATATGAAAAGTGGCTGGAATGTAAAAATAGGGCAACTCTTTAAAACATAACATAGCGTTACTCCTTTTCCCATACGGGGTGGCAGAAGAGGCAAAACTGTGCCCACATTCAGCCAATGATACAATACTCCATATTGGGTGACAAGGAGCTAGCCCATCGCCCTCTCTATCTAAGCAAAATAAGCAAAAGGTGGGATGCAATTTAATGCACTTACTTATCATTCTCATGTCTCAGCTCATGGTCACTTTTCAGACTTCGCTCGATTTCAATAGTAGAAAGCAGTTGCTTGTATTTCTGCTGTAATTCAGTGAGCGGAGGCGTAACTACGGGTAACCTCTCGACACACAGCCCGGCTATCACGTCCCACGATACTGGGTTGTTTGTATTGAGACCTGAAACGCAACACATTTTCTTGAAAATATACAAGCTGAAAATAATTATAACCTCAAAACAAAGGTGTAAGTTTGTATACCTCGTGAAAGAATTCGTTGTAAAATCTTCGCTTCTGACTGTAGCATTCGAAACAGCATGATTGATTTTCAGTGTCAGGTTTCACAGGAAAATTAATTCCAAAATATTATTTATTTTCAGTTTATTTATTTTTCGACGGAACATAAGACGGCCAGGGTCCGAAAAGACGAACTTATGAATTTACGAATTATGAACTCTTCACGAACTTTCCGGATTTCCGACTTTCCGTGTCTGCGTGGCTGGGTTCTCAGCTGTGGTTCTCAGAAAGAAGCAAGAGAGAAGCATTCGGAATGAAGCCTGAATAACATTCAGAAACATAGACCTGCTCTATTGAAGAAGGTTTAAAGACTGTTTACTAAAATTCAGGTAATAAAAAATTGGTTGCCTGTAAAGTCGGTATACGGGCGAAAGTTTTACGTGACAACGACTTTGAGTGGTAAAATAATTTTAATGTGAATATTCATTCGTATAGTAGGAAGAAGGATGCGTGCTAACTGTGCTCGAGTGGAAGGGACGCGTGCCTTTCACTTTTTATGTCTGTCTCTCTCGCTCTTAGGCGGGCTAACCATGCCCGCCCGAGTGGAAGGGACGCGTGCCTCTCACTCGCTCTCATTGTGAGCGCATAACGTGAGCGGAGCGTAACGCAGTTTCTTGAAGTGTCACCCGGCAAACCAATTTATAAGACGTTGTCACGTCAAAATATTTGCAGATGTGTATTTCTCATCTAGGCTTTTACTTAGTTAATGTTTTATTGAGGTTTAACTGTTATTAATTACTATCTCTTCTTGAGTTGTCTTGAAGTGATATTAAAATAATTTAGAAACTTTATATAAGTGGTTTCTGAACGTATTTGTTATTGATACGGCTTATTCCTTTCCGATAAACTAATTTGGTTCTTCGAAATAAAAATAAAAACCAATACAGTTAGTGCCTTTTCACATGTACCCGGCAGCCGGCCGGTCGCCGGGCCGGGTAAAGTAGAAATGTATGAGCTCCAGTCGCGCGACCGGCCGGTTGTGCATGTGAAAGCTGTCATTGGAGCTCATACATTACTACTTTACCCGGCCCGGCGACCGGCCGGCTGCCGGGTACATGTGAAAAGGCACTTACAGTTACCCAGCCAGTTTAGATTTTTATCCGACAAATCTAGAGTATTTTTTTTTTCATTTTGTGGGTATTTTACATTTAAAATTCTAATTTTGATTTTCCCTGCACCATTTGACAGTTCGGTAAATAATTTAAATTTCACAACTGGCAACACATTCTTTTTCCGGCTATCTGTGTACAAGAAAGTAAGCAATTTTGGGTTTTTCTCAAAAATCCAGCGAAATCCTGTGATATTCTGTATATTTTCATAATTTTGTAACTCAATACGTTTGTTTATTCAGTGTCCAGGCATGAGCCATCAATATTTCAGTTAAAAATCCTGACAGTGCTGAGGACGGAAGTGTCAAAATTGTGTGAGGTTATAAACATTGTCAATAGTGATTGTTTCTCGTTTTAGGCCCCAACCATGAAGCAGATCGTTGCTAACCAGAAAGTGAAGATCCCCGAGGGTCTCACTGTTCATGTTAAGTCGCGGTTGATCACCGTGAAGGGGCCCCGAGGAGTGTTGAAGAGGAACTTCAAACACTTGGCGGTTGATATTCGCATGGTGAACCCCAGGCTCTTGAAGGTGGAGAAATGGTTCGGCTCCAAGAAAGAGCTTGCCGCAGTTAGGACTGTCTCCTCACACGTCGAGAACATGCTGAAAGGTAAATAACCAGTTTGTTTTGATTTTTATGATACCTCTTGAAAGATGATTTTGGGGTTATGCTTCTTAGTCAAGTATGTGTCCCCAAATCCGCTGTACAGCCTCCAGTTTGTATGTGGTTGTGGTGTAAACAGAAACAAAACGGAATATACACTCAAACATGGCATGGGGCTCAGTCCGCGGTGACGGGTGTGACATTTCAACTTCTAAAAATGCTCATATATTTTTATTGGCTGTATGCTTTTTAGGGTTCCGTACCCGAAGGGTGCCAAACAGGACCCTGTTACTGAGACTTCGCTGTCTGTCCGTCCATCCGTCTGTCTGTCACCAGGCTGTATCTCATGAACCGTGGTAGCTAGACAGTTGAAATTTTCACAGATGATGTATTTCTGTTGCCGCTATAACAACAAATACTAAAAATCAAAAGAAATTTAATATTAAGGGGGCTCCCATACAAAGCCAAGCCAAGCTCCAACCACCATAAGTTACCTTGAAATATAATTAAAGCCATTTATCTGATAGATTCCAGTTTTTATACAATGAATGCTCAAGAAACGTAACAACGACTGACAATGAAAATAGCTGTCACTGAGTTTCACGTACCAAAAAGTTTTGCCAGTATCGACATTTCATTTTCTAAATTTGCCAACAGTGTACTCTATGAGTTTGAATTAAGAAATTTCGAAAATCAAAGCGAAATTTCCCATTTATATTCAGCATTGTGAAAATTGGTTTTATTTAGACTCGTAATTGTTTATTTTGATACAGATAATTGTAAATATTTTTTGCATGTGTTTGGTATTGATTATCGCGGACTGAGCCATGGACAATTTTTTTACTTCAATAGCTTTCCTGTCTGTTTATTACAGTACATAGGTAGTTTATAGGTTCAGTTTTTTTTTATAGATGTTAACATTGAGTGGAATTTCTCTTTTCTCGGTTGGGGTGTTGCTCATTTTTTTTTTTTCTTTGAGGCGCCAGTGGCAGGTTCCGCCCCCTTAGCAGCGCTCTGACCCTTTTCTCTAGTAACATGTCTGCTAGAAAACTTCAAGAGAAATATGTATGTGTAATGATTTTATGCTGAAGTGGTTAGGTTAGGTAATAGAAGCGGTTTTCCTAGGTGCAACTTGTACGCTTTGCTTGTACGCAACAGTTGGCTTTTATTACCTATGCATTAGGGGTTAAAACTTCATGGGCGTGAACGTGGCGTGAACTATCAAAATGGACCTTTTATTTTGTGAACACTAACAATCACGCTCGCCTTTGTACACCTTTACTATGTATTTTTGTCCTATGTAATTTTTCTGTGGGCAATAAAGAAATTATAAATAAATTAAACAATCCTTGAGCAGTCTCCTGCTTGTTTGGTCAGGGTGTCAGGGTGCTCAGCCAGCTCAGACTCAGCTATCCTAGATGTACTTTTTACATTATTGCCTGAGTTTCACCACAGATACTATAATATTATACTTATATACAAATAGACCACCTAGAATTTGGAAGCTTCTTTAGTTCGAGGCCATTATCGCTTGGTGCAGCACCATCGAAAAATTGCAAATACCACAAGATGGCGCTAAGATATATAGGATTTATTCTAAGATTAGTGCCACGTAGAAGTATGTTTACTGTAACCATGGCGTTTAAAGTACAAATCTTACTCCGCACGCTATCTCTTCTTTACGAAGGGTTTCTAATTCTAATTTGTATGGTATGAGCACCCTGTGGTTTCATTAACCACTTCTATTATTGTTATTTTCAGGTGTGACCCGAGGTTTCCAATACAAAATGCGCGCAGTATACGCCCATTTCCCCATCAACTGTGTGACCACTGAGAGCAACAGCATTATTGAGATCCGTAACTTCCTCGGAGAGAAATACATCCGAAGGGTGAAGATGGCCCCTGGTGTCAAAGTCTCCAACTCACCCAACCAGAAAGACGAGCTGATCATCGAAGGTAACTCTCTGGAAGATGTCTCCCGATCAGCCGCCCTGATCCAGCAGTCCACGACAGTCAAGAACAAGGATATTCGTATGTTCTTGGACGGTCTCTATGTGTCTGAGAAGACCACTGTTGTACCCGCAGAGGTTTAAGGATTCACATTAAAATAATTGAAAAACCTAAATTCAAGTCTTTCTACTGACATCTAAAATACCTGCTTAGGCGCAAGACACATATCTTATTTTATTTCTATTCAATGCTTTTATTACGATCGTCGATTTTCAAATTGAATTCAATGTACACAAGATCAATTTGCTCTCACTTAAAATCTGTAAGCATGTGTCTTGCGCTCTAGTGTTCATCCTCAGTTGATTAACTATTAGGTTCTTGACTATAACCAAATATTATAGTATCTGTGCTAACCTTAGTTAAGTACCTAGTCTAGGCTAGATGACATGACAACTTGCGTCTGATCGTAAGTCTAGGCGTATGTTGAGACGCGCATGGTAGGGCAAGCGATGTCGTCTTGTTTAACGCGCGTAGGCCCTGGAGACCAATCTCGTTTCTATAGCAAAGTCGAAGTCGACAAAAGGGCGTTCGCCTATTGAAAGACGAAGCTCCTCCCCTACGCATTGAGAGTAATGGAGAGGAGAATCAGCCTCCAGCCTTGTAAAATCTGATCTGCGTTGCCTGTCTCAGTATATGCCCAGATTAAGAGCCCTAAAGGCACTGTGCTTCTGCCACCCCGTATGGGAAAAGATGTGACGCTATATTATGTCTATTGGTGCATCAGCATCAGCACTGGGAGTCGAACCTGCATCTCCTGCGTGAGAAGCAAGCATAAGACCCAATGGACACGAAGCTCGCCAAGGGTAAATATTTATTCAATCTATCTCTACTTATACTTATAAAAATGAAATGTGCGTCGTCTTCCTTTTCTTGTAAATTGGCACTACCGATGTGTATATAATGCCTATTGGATTTCATTTGTGTCAGTCCGGAGGTTTTGGTAAAAAGAAAATAAGGAAAAACCTAGAGAAAAGGCAAAAAAATCTAAATAACTTTCATTTCATTCGTTTATTTGCTATTTCACAGCATATAAAAATAAATAATTCAATCAAATAAAAAACTAAACTCAATATCAAACTTTTGTATGCGAAGTTCACTCTCTTTCGCTAGATGGCGTTCGTTGGTAGCCATATATTTGACAGCTGTGCGTTGCGCGACCCAGTTTCTAAGCAGTTTCGTAAATCTACTATGCCCACTCAACAACACGGGTCTATATGGATTTTCAAAATAATTGAAACAAAAAGTAAACTTTAGAAAAAACCGACTTCCACAAACCCTATTTGATTAGATTGAGTTTAATACAAACTGTAACCCCCTTATCCCGCCCCCCCTTGGGGAATTAATTTTGTCTAATCTCATATCAGTGCTACCCCACGCTACTAAGGAACCCCTGTACAAAGTTTCATGGCTCTAGGTCCACTGGTTTAGGCTTAGGCTATGCGTCGCCTGCCCGTCAGCCACGCATTGTATTTGTACCTAGTATTGAGCAGATCTGGTGGCCATATGTGGTCTTCATCAGCAGTTCCGCATCACAATATTATGCTTACCATGTGCATTTGCACGAGTTATTATGAAAAACACAAAAATCACTATAGGTCTGCCTATAATATTTGAAGAGTTCCCTCGATTTCTCCAGGATCCCATCATCAGATCCTGACCTGGTGTCAATGGGACCAATGGGAAGGTAAACCCTTTCAAACAAAAAAATAATTTTCCAAATCGGTCCATCCGTTTAGGCGCTATCGAGGCACATACATAAAAAAAAAAAAAAACAAACATCCGGACGAATTGTAAACCTCCTCCTTTGGGAAGTCGGTTAATAATAATTGAAACAAAAAGTAAACTTTAGAAAAAACCGACTTCCACAAACCCTATTTGATTAGATTGAGTTTAATACAAACTGTAACCCCCTATTCCCCTCCCCCCCCTTGGGGAATTAATTTCGTCATATTCCATCTTAGTGCCCTACCCTACATAAAGAAGCCCTGTACAAAGTTTCATGGCTCTAGGTCCACCGGTTTAGGCTATGCGTCGCCTGCCCGTCAGCCACGCATTGTATTTGTACCTAGTATTGAGCAGATCTGGTGGCCATATGTGGTCTTCATCAGCAGTTCCGCATCACAATATTATGCTTACCATGTGCATTTGCACGAGTTATTATAAAAAACACAAAAATCACTATAGGTCTGCCTATAATATTTGAAGAGTTCCCTCGATTTCTCCAGGATCCCATCATCAGATCCTGACCTGGTGTCAATGGGACCAATGGGAAGGTAAACCCTTTCAAACAAGAAAATAATTTTCCAAATCGGTCCATCCGTTTAGGCGCTATCGAGGCACATACATAAAAAAAAAAAAAAAAACAAAAAAAAAAAAAAAACAAACATCCGGACGAATTGTAAACCTCCTCCTTTGGGAAGTCGGTTAATAAACGAATCGTTTTGTGGCCGGGAACTATGAGAGTACCTAAAACGCGCTGCGAAGTCGCGCAACGGGCAGCTAGTAAATAATTAAAAAAAAAACCTAACCCCCCGAAAGTGGCACCGACCGGTGCCAGGTGTAGCAACCAGGATACGGATTGTCTCTCAATGCCCACCGTTAGCTAAAGCCGACATTTTCCCGATAATGTTTTTGAATATATACATATTAAATACCAAGGCTTATTTATCTTTCAAAATCGCGATGCCTCATAGTGACCAACGTCGAGGAGGGTGATGGGGGACGGGTCTTAATTTTGCCCGAATATCTTTTCTTCAGTAGCTGGCTGGCCAGTTCTAATCTTCCAAGGGTTATGTGGATTTATTTTTATTTATTTATTTTTATTCATTCACGATCAATCAATACAAAACTTCACATTGATCATACTTATTTATGCAGTAAAAGTTTTTCGAAATAAAGAGCTTCTAGATTCTAGACCCTGTTGTTTTCATAGGTTTTAAGGGTGGCGTGGACTTTTCCAAATAAACCTGGGCAAAAGGGGTGAATGCCCCAAAAGGAGAGCGCGGGAAAAGAGTGATTTTAGAAAAGAAACAATCATTTGAATTTTCAACGTAAATAATTTTATTCAAACTAGTCTATTGAACATCACTAACTCATAAACACTGTTCATCTGCAAATATGGGGATCTGATAAAATAGCTTCATTATGTTCTATAATGACTTCAGTTACACTAAATTCAATATTATACACAGATTTTAACACACTTGATTATTATTTCATTAAAAATATAGTACCTACTTATATCCATAGAAATAAATACCTATTAAAATATGTCCACAAACATGTTAATACATCGGTACTAAATTAGGGTTAATACAATAAATTAAAATTATTAAAATCAATTAGTTTATTTACAGAAAATAAAACGAGACAAAAGGAATTACTTGCCAACTTAGTTAAGTAACATTTTATTCGAACATTAAATCAATCACATCATCATATAAATCTCATTTGTTCCTACTATGTATATTTTATTTCTGAATATCATCTTTGGTAGCCCTAGTTTTCATCCACGTTATTAATCTAAGTTGTACTATAGCAGTAATTCCTTTTCATAATTAATTATCTAAAACACAAATGTCATGTTGAGAATAAAATTGCAAGAATATAAATCTTGGGACATAATACTTTTCATTATTAAAATCAATAAACATTTTAAGTACAATCATATAAGTCCAATACCTAAATAAAATGATTTATCTATTGCAGTGTTTACTATAAACAGCAAAGATTACTGCAAGCGACTTCACTCTGCGTCCATCTAATGCCATATTTGCAGATGGCCATCCATAATTTAGTAAGAAAATAAATCTTAATAAATTAAATTCCAAACACTATTGGTGAGACGTTTCACACCGGATAACACAATTGCTTACCATAAAAATGATCAACGAACAACTTTATACCTTGCCTAATGTGTCAAGGTTAACATTATAGTGCAGTTAATATGAGATTCAATAGCTACGATACAGATTGCCGCTTGAGCAAATAATCCAGATAGTTCAAATACGTACGTTAACCTAGCATGCATGCGGGTGGTAGGCAGAGGGGCGACATACATAACACGGCTTACTAATACAGAGGACGCGGTGGTGCGGTCTCTAGCAACCTGACTGATCTACTTGAATATCATACAAGAAACATTCAATATACAAACAATCGATTTACAGTCCGCTGATGTAGAAATAATTCTAAAATATTTTTGAGAAGTCAATAATAATTACATGTATGATATACCGATATATACGCATACGTCATTCATTAACCACTAGATAATAAAATTTGCACATTACCAAGCGTAGTGATCTACAATTCGAATGCTACAAATTGCTTCACAGTTCTTGGTCAACAAAGTCATGCGCGAGTGAAAGATTTATTATTTAAATCAACTCTTAGTCTAAACAAATATGTGTTAACGAAGCGGTGATTCAGGTTGTTCCGCAGGTACCTGCACGGAACTTTAAAGGCGACATTCTTATAATGGGTTTGTAGGAGGTCGCTTGTAGCGGCTACATATTGCTATTACTCCACGTCGCGAGTGAAACAGTATCAGAATCATCATTTAACCTGTACAATATCCTGTACCCGCCGCAGTAGGCCGCATTCCGAAACCTAGTGCCTAATACTCAGAGCTCTACAGTAACACGATTTTGTACTCGCTGTCCTGTGATATAATTGGAAAGCTAAATGGCACCGGCATGTGGCTTAGGTCAAAGACTATGATTACATTAGTGATACAGGATTTGCCTTAATCTTATCAGAATTTAAAGACTCATCTATTTAATGGTCAATCTGGGATCACACAACTACTAATATCTACGAAAACAGGGTCAGCAATGAGTAAAAGCAGTGAGTTTGTCGAAATGCGGCTTTCTAATTTCTAAAAGACAATCCAGTAAGGTCGAAAAAGCCAGACTAGATATGTACAACTAACGCCATCTATCCAGCAGAACGATTGCAGATGGCAGCGTGGGTAGACTTCAAAAGTTTTCCAGAGGGAATCACAGTGTCAAGTAAGTGAAGAATTATTCACAATATTAATTTCGCAGTAATGGCAATGCACGATTGCCATTAGGCACTTTGAGCAAGTGTTACTTTCCACACCACAGTGCCCTCTGGTGTCTAAAAATCGCGAGAATTATATTTTATAGAAACTGATGAATTATTCTAACCCTATGTGACTTTTCCGACGATGCCCTGTCAAATGAAATGGACGTCTCAGAAAATTAAGGCTTATCGTTAGGTGGGGCAAATAGAAACTATTTCTGAATAGAAACCCCTTCAATACCACACACAACATTACATAAAATGCACAATAACAGATATTTTCCATAGAGTTTGTGTTTGAATATCGCTAAACGAATTACACTTATAAGTGAAATGTGGTCTACTAGTTTCACGCTACCAAATGATCTAAACCGTGCAGTGCAGCAAAACCGAATACGTACAATGTACATCTAGGAAGGCGGGAGACGTACCTCCGTAATAACTTGATAACTCAACTAACTAACTTGTTCCTTTCATTGATAACTCTAATAAGGATTAATTTGGTAATTTTCGGCACTTGGTGAAACTACAATCCTAAACTTGAAGGTGTTTCTATTCAGTCAACCTGTCCTATCCAATGTACGTCGCGACATTACTATGTAGTTTGTATCTACAACAACATGTAAGGCCTACATTCCCTTAGTTGTAAAGGTGAGCTTTGATCTAAAAACTTCCATAAACTAGTGCTCACATCAGCGATGATGACAGCTTGGTCAAAATAATTATTATAGTTACGTTAGTTTATAGAAATGCTGTCACATACGATATGTTCGTAAATATTTCGCTCAGTCACCATCGCTATTAGTCGGGAACAAACCTCACTAAGTTGTAGAGAGGCGCAAGACAGACCTATCAGCTCGCTTTAAAAACAATGGGTAGGTTTTTAGATCAGCCCTCCAAGATGGCGGGTAGTTTATATTGGCTCACAATACGGCGGGTTGACACTCGCGTCGCCAATATTCTATGGCACGGTGCGCTCACAGCTATAGTTCCATTTCAAATTCGAGCCAGGAAACATCGATTGTACAGTACATCATACCCGTACTTCTGCAAGATAAGTACTAATTATGCTAAAGCAGGAACACTTTACCAGTGTATTATTTCCTCCAGAAACATAAGTACAGTACGGGGCCTTTGTTTCGACACGTCGGGTCTTGCCTCGTTCTCTCTCTCTCTCTCGCTAAGTCAAACGCCGAGTATCATACTCGTGGCACCTCGGGTCTCGTCCCGACGTGCCAAAACAAAGGCCCCTGTAAGTATATATTTTCAGATCCGCTGAAGCCAAATGAGTGACTCTGACAGATTTTCAAACATAAAATCATGATTTATCTATCAGAGTGTATACAGAACCTCTCAGTAGTGTCACTATCTCCGCCCAGTATTGCACGATGGTTCCCGACTCGCGTTTAGAACTAGAAGTATAGTGACAGAGCCGGCGCGGTGTCGGTGCGCACTCACAGAGGCTCCCGCCGGGGCACCCACACTTGCGGGCCGCTCTCCGCATCTATCACCGCCTTGACTCGAGAGTAGATCTCCTCCGGAGTGTCGCCGGTCACCACGGCTGTGCGGAGGAACATAAACATTAGTATACAAACACATTTATAACTACCAGAAGTGGGAAAGATAGGCTAGTCCCATACTGGGATTGTGTCTGCGGTGAGGACCAGACCAGGCCCACAATTCTCGCGGTATCGAGATCATCTCCTTAGTTGAGATGTTGGATTTGATACTGCATATATCTATGGATGGATGGATCTATGGATTTTATTCAATGGGCTTTTATGCCTGCAATAAACTAACTATTAATAATAATAATATCTCCGTCGAACACGATCTCGATTCATATTTATTACGATCGAAAACGGTTCGAGATATCTTAGTTGGTTGTGGGGCGGGTCGTGAGAATAGCTTTGTTTTGTTTTCGATGGAGATATTCGATATATCGAATTGATATTTCAAACAAGGAGATGATCCCGATAGCGTGAGAATTGCCCCCAGTGCACGAAATCCCGAGAATTTATCTAATTTGTTCCTTTTGGCCAGGATTCGAACCTGGGACCTGTGAGGCAGGAACTCGACAGCCACGCCAAACAAAATTGTCAGCTGTAGTATTCCCTGGCTCCATGTGGCATAAGGAGTTTGCTACTGGATAGATGATAGCGCCGTGGTCGAGTGGGTTTCATGCTTGCCTCTCACGCAGGAGGTGCAGGTTCGAATCCCGGTGCTGACCATGAACCAATGAGATAAGTCATTTATCTTAAGTACGTTAAGCGTACACTCTAACGGTGATGGAAAACATCGCGAGGAAAGGAAACCTTCATTACTGCAAAGATGGAGCCCCTGTCACGCAAAATGGAGTATTGAATCACTGGCTGAAAGTGGGCACAGTACGTCGCGACATTTGTGCCTCTGCCACCCCGTATGGGAAAATTCGTGACGATATTTTATGTTAAATGCCAGTCTATGCCGTTCCCACACCTTGTGGGAGAAGGCATGATATTATAGCTGATAGTTTACTTACCGGTGAAATATTCCGCGAACTCTTGTTCCATCTTCAGTGCACGTTCGTACGTCTTCTTTCCCTGTTCTTCTGTCATTCGCTTATTCATCTCCCTGAAACATGAAAAAAAATAGTTCATAATTCATAATTTCTTTATTGCACACAATTAATTGCAATGACAAAAAGTAAATAAAAACAGTGTACAAAGGCGAGCTTATCTCTAAAAAGAGATCTCTTCCAGCAAACCAAGTTCCGATGAGAGAGTTTGAAATATCAGCAAGGGTAGACCTTATCTAGGATAGTTATCTGTCTCTCCGTACAAAGTAATGACTAATATTAAGATACCTATCTGTGGAACAAAGGGATGTCTCCAACGAGAGTTCTGGCTCTAAAGTCAACAACTGTTGGATATAAAGAGAAGATATTAGGGTAAATATGTAGAATAAACAGTATAAAGAAAATGTGTGTACTTACATGATAGATTCTACACTCTTTGGTTTTATAAATATGGCGATTGGATAAAGTTGCGCGACTTGCAATCGTTTGATGGCGTTCCCGCTTACGTCCAAAATGCAGTGCTTGCCCTGAAATTACAAAAAAAAAACAATAATAATTATTTCAGAATACTGGCGAAGGGACGAGCTTAAACCGCGAGGCATGCCGGATGGTCTGATGAGACTACTTGGGGTAGATAAGGATAGATTGTAATACAGGGTTGTCCAAAAAGAGACGTCCAATATATTTTTTTACTCATGCCTGGGTGTATGTTATATATGTCGGCGGCCGATCGTAGAATCGGGCACATCATTAATTGCTTGGGCATATGATGTAATGGCGGGGTTACATGATATGCCGAAGCAATTACTGGGCACATCATGATGTGGCGGGTTTTAACGAAATAATGTATTTTTAAAAGCATTTTTATTCAGCACTCTAGTCTTCACAAAATAAAAGGCCCGTTTTGACAGTAATTCACGCCCATTAAGTTTTAACCTCTAATGCGTAGGTAATAAAAGCCAACTGTTGCATACAAGCAAAGCGTACAAGTTGCACCAAGGAAAACCGCTTCTATTACCTACCCTTCACCTAAGCTGCCGCAGTGTTTGCCTTAAGAGATTTTATCGTTTCATGATATTTCACGTTTGGGCACATCATGATGCTGACGACCTCTGTGGCTTAGCGGTTGCGCATTTGCCTACCATGCGAGAGGTCCAGGGTTCGAATCCCGGCTGGGGACAAAAAAAACCCAGGTCTTGGATGTTACATGTTTGTGATGTCGCTGTTTCTGGTTCCCACGGCACAGGGTAACCTAGTGTGGGGCTTTTAAAAAAAAAACTACGATCGGCCGCCGACATATACACGGACGAATGTAATCGGATCGTCCCAATCATCAATTCAAAATGACCGTCCCGCCCATACGTGTGTATTCTCAAGACATATTGGATAACGCCACGCGCTCACGTGACAATAGGCTTGTGGCCTCTCAAATCTTAATAGATACTTTTTATGAACTGTCAAAACGGAACTTATGTCCCTGAGTTCTATGAAATAACCACAGAGCGACATCATGTAAAAGTGCCATCAAATGCTTTTTTTGCACAAAATAGACTTTATAAAATATATCTGCTGGAAATATGCAATTCTGAGAATGTCAAGCCATTTTGTACATAATGCTTCAACTTATGACTTGTTCCTGGATTTATTGGATTACCTTAGACGCAAGCCTATTCCGGAATACCATAACACTTCGTCGGACCGGCCGGCTTACATTATGGCTATGTGACCTCCATTTTGCAGCACGGAATGTAAGTGGTGTTCAAATTGAACCATACTGCGAGGTTTTGCAGCCAATGTGTCGCAGTACCAATGTGTGCCAGGCGTCCTAATAACAACTAATATAGGCTGCTATTTCGTATACATTTTAGTACGAAAAAGAAGGGCTTTTAGCAGCACCTAAACTTTAAGTGCTGCTTTAAGAGTTGATATTAAGCCTCCTCAGTTCACTACCACCAACGAATTTTATTGAAACTACCACACAATTATAGCAAATAGTATGCCGTACCTTTTCAGCGACCTCCCTGACAGAAGCGACACTAGTCCCGTACAGGTTCTCGTTATACTGGCCCGCTTCGATGAACAGGTGGTTCTGTATGTCGCGCTCCATCTGCTCGCGCGACGCGACAAAGTGGTAGTCGCGCCCGTCCACCTCGTAGTCGCGGCGGGGGCGCGTCGTGTCTGCAGTGAAGATTGCAAATTGCGTGAATGATCGTTTGATTTTGTTGACCTACAAGGGTTTCCACAGCGCTGGGTCTACAGACCTGTGATTGATATTGGTTGTTACAGCTTGATACCTTCGCGCGTTCCCGAGAAATAAGTTTTTGACAGAGACGGTAGGACAGACAAAGAAGTGATCCTGTGGGTGCAGGGAGCACTTAAGTGGAGAGCGCATAGATACATTTTCCATTGAAACACAACTCACCAATTTACGGGTGGCGGGAGACGAGGTAAGAGAGCTGTGCTTGGTCACCCGCTGCGAAACTGTCTGGCGGCCCGTCATCGTAGATAGGTTGCGTATGCGAACGTTTGTTGAATACAACAAACGTTCGGCGAGCCGCATTCCCCCGCAGGGGCAGTCAATTGGATATAGTCTTTGTGGGTGTAAGGGTTTTTCGGTACGTCCGTCCTTATAAGTACCCTAAACATTTCGGCGACTTGGCGGCGTCGAGAGACGTCCTAATTTAAGCCCTTATTTGCCAACGTGTCAGTTAAGTCTGTAGCTTTGTACTTTCTTCGTATCACAAAACAACTTACGCGGCACGCAGCTCCCATACTTGTCGGGGAACTCTGATATCAGGTCATCGTTGATCCGGTCCTTGAGCGGGCCGAGAATGATCACAGGCCGCGTGTAGCTGATCGTCAGCTGCTGGACGGTCTCATACGACAACACTGTCTCGTCCTGACCTGCAATCACGTATGCGACACTCAATAACACGTGCGCGGGTGATAGGTAGGCGTGATGCTGTACATTGTCTATTACGATAGGGCTGTCAGATTTGATCCGGCTTGAAGGAGTTTAATAGTAGATCTTTGATATTTTGTTTGTTTAAAGGCTTTTTGCACGCTGAACAACTGATAGCCTCATCGTCATAGACATACCCCTGAAATAAATATGGGATTGCTCTTGTTATGAAGTGCATTGTGGCTTTGTTCGAGAGAAGAAGTGTCACAATTAGAGTCAAGATTGTGGAATAGAGTTCACAGGAAGGTCCTGTAGAGGCTAGTTTGTATTATACATGAGGTTTCTTTACCAGTGTTTAAGAAGTGGTTCATATTTGGGCCTGATTAAAGCCCTTTTAAAGAGTGATAGGAACATTGATAGAAGAGTTGCAGTTCAATGAGATTCGGTCTAAAAAGTGAAGAAGTATTCTAAAATATACTACAACATAGAAGATAGAAGAAGATAAAATGTACTTGATTCATCCAATGCGGCGACGACTGGTCAAAAGTAATTTGTTGGCTACTTCAGGCTAACGTATTATAACGCTATTCCGATTACTGTACAATAAAGTTCTATCTAAAGCTCTGAGTAAGCGTTGAATATAATGCCTCCTTTAATAATTGCTGGTCTATCAGCACTCGGGTCACATCCGTAGGAGAAACTTATATCTACTGATGCGTTAACAGGCACCACAGAAACATCTCAAATACACTCGCAAATGTATAAAGGCGGCACAATATATAAACACAATTTAGCGACAACTATAGGCCATAGCACTATTCATAAAAAATATACAGCACCCCTACTAAAACTCAAGCAATCCAAAAACTATCTAGAATCGAAACATTCAGCGCTGTGTAGTCCTACAAGCGTGATGAGTATGTCGTGAGGAACGCTCATGCTCGTGGTAGATACAGTGTGTTCTAGAGCGAAGCGGGTGCGGCGGCGGAGGCCGGCGCCGGCGGCCGTCCGTGCTTCTAGTAGCCCCATGACTCGAGTGAGACACCACTCCCGGACTAACAGGTCACAAGAACCCAGCACCCAACACAACTCTCCGGGTGCTAATGACATTGCATCGAGTGCGGGAAGGCTATTAGAATTGATCGCGTTGTATGACACAAAAAAAAAACTGAACATAAAAGGTATGACAACGTAAACGATAACTGGAGTGTTATTGAATGAAAACTACGTTTCTAATTGATGATTCATAACCAGAATGCGGGAGGTAAGGAATCGGCTACGGCACTCGCAAGCTATGCCTCACTCCCAACAACTTACACTCGTCCTCGAGATAAATTAGCGTTATCTCCTCCATCATGGGAAGTTCCACTCGGTACAAGATTTCCCCTACACGTAGAAAGAATTCACGTTACATCATTTGGTCAAGTATTCTGTGCACAGGTGTACCGATGTAGGGGCCGCTACTGGGCGTGGAACAATTTCGCTTTTGAATTTGTTAGGTCTCATAACAAGCGGTCTACAATGAAACAGAGCGTAACATAAACAGCAAAGAAAAGACAGGCAAGTTTAGGGATGGGATAATACATATAGTAATATGTAGGTGGCTCCTGTCAGGCAACTAGAAGCACTGGGCCGCTACTTCCTACTCGTACAAGTCGGCCTGGGGCGCCCTGCATGGCGGCGCCACTCGCTACGTGAATGTACACAATATTGAACAAACTTGGATACAATCTAAACACAGAGGAATTGTTTCGCCATTAACAGCAAGGAACGTCGTTTTGTTTGATCGCTCGATTCTTCGCCGTATACTGCCTAGTGTTACCATGCTCGTACTAAGCGACAGATATCCTCACACAACTTTAGTTCATTTTCACAGGGTTTGTCACACTACTTGTTATATTACATAGCGACAGTGCTCATTTCAAAGTCGAAACTGTACTTTCGTATCATAAATAAATTCATAGGTAGCTCTAACAATTAAATGTTGCAACTCTAAACTGTATTAAAATAGGTGCTTAAGTTTATTTCATTCACGTAAGCATTATAAAAATTCAACTGAACATTTCATTTACCTGTACATTATTTAGAAATGTTCAATAATGTTCTACAGCACATGACACCAGATCAATACATAATTATACCCATTGGCACATTTGAAGCTAGATAGAAATGCGACAGCCATACCATGTAGCTGATTACATCCCTACATACGAGGAGGGACGAGAACGATTATCGTGTGGGTGAGTCCTTTCATAGATATGCCATAGTTCTGTGGTTAGAAAAGCGAATAGCTTTGATAAATATAGTTTAAACTCTTAATACAGTGGTTATTGGCCAGCCGCATGGACAAAACTGTGATGCGCATTACCCAATTCTGAATTAAATTGGACCTTTTAGAATATAGTTTTAATTTTAAAGTAAAATATTACAAACGGAGTATGTACTTACACTATGGTGCTAAAGACACCACGTGTTACGAATTTCTAAAACGTCCAATTTCATTCAATTCGAAACCGGGCATCGAAGACCTACAACAAACAGCGAGATAGCGACATATATATTCATGTGTTGACTAAACGAAAGGTCAAAATAAAATGGTTGACTTACCGTCGGCGTTTGCATCCTCCTGGGTATAGCAAAGCATGAAAGCTGTAAAGAGACGAGCGGTATAAGATACGGGGTTGGTTACTGTTACTGTGGGAAACCATATCGACTGGGGCTTCGACTTTATTAGCTTTATAGGTTCGAGTCTGGCAAATATACACTCTTTTACATAAACTCTTAGCGGTGAAGGGTTCAAAGGATTGCTTTGGAGAGATACCTGATTACAATGATCACCGTAAATCTGTGTTCCCGAATACTGTATGTATTTGAAGTGTTAAAATACAGGCTGGAAGTGAGGCAGTGCCTTAGCCCTAAATCGTGGTGTTACACTAAAAAACAGAATCAGCTGGGCCGCACTATACTAACTTAGTACCTATACAAAGTCCGCGAGCGAATGCAGATAATTTAATTTTACTTAGATAATACAAAGTGCCGTACGGTCGGATTTTGTTCGTGCAGCTCTGCATTAAACTCCCGCACTGGCTATACCAGCTGATTCCATGTTTTACTACGTATCATTTGTATATTTAAGCCGGGAGGTAATACTTACGTTCTTGGTCGGAACCGTCTTCGGACTTGCCGTCTTCTCGACTCTTCATGAAGGGGAACTTTCTGCTGAACGATAGTGTCTTGTTCTTTTTCCTCTCCAGGGTTGATTGACTCTGGAAATAGGTATACCATATATGTAGTTAGTTACCAAGACTAGACAAGTCACGGGATAGACAAAATGAGCCCATGTAAGATATAAGAGCTACCAAAGTTTTTCTGGAGGCGAACAAATGCCAAAGCTAAGTCAATTGAAATTATCTGGCCGGCTAGCTAGAAATAGGTGAGGCGGCTAATGACCGACAGAAGTGGAAGACTTCTTAAGCCCTAGCTCCGCAGAGGACCCAAGAAGACAAGAGGTGTCCTCGGATAGGCCACGGAGATCACACACTCGGTCGCTACTTATAACTCCGCAACACAACACTGCCGCCTATGAACATGGTTTCCGACTACGCACATCAGACTCTGGAACAAGCTGCCATGTGCCATCGGAGACAGTCCGTCACTCGGAATATTTAAATGTCGGTTGAAAGAACACTACCTTTCTCTTCCATATTATGTATGTTTTATTTCCTATTTATATCCATAATTCTGGTATCTATGTACGTATTTGTATGTAGTATATTTTATTTTTTATTTTACTAAAGTGTACATCACTTGGATATATAATAGGTAGCTATTGTTGATTTATTTCTCCTTTCCATCCTGGGTTTGCTGGAAGAAATCTCTTGATAGAGATAAGCTCGCCTCTGTTATTTCCATGTTATTTCCATTTTTAATTGTCATATTGATTTGTGTGCAATAGAGTATATTGAAGATTCAGAGTGAACAAAAGAAGCGTGCTACTAACGGGAGTGCCGCCGGGTCCCTGGAACTTGACTTGTCGGTCGCGCGCGCGCTGCTTGCGCTCCCACCGCTTCTTCGACGGGATGATGCCGACAGACTCGCTGTCGTTGTCCAATCTGGGGGGACAAATTATGATTTAGATCTTGCTCTGCTAATAACTTTAGCATTAAGAAACCCCTCAGGTCTCATCATCAGGTAAAAATTAAAAGGTCTCATCACAACGAATCTAATGAGCCCAAATTCGATGGGTAAGCATCATAGGGTACCCGCGCATCATAGGGCGCGGGTTCTGTATGATTTTATGACCAATAAAAAAAAGTTACTTTGACTTTGCTTTGCTCCCACCTTCGAACTCCATCATCAGGCCAGCTCGATGGTACCATAACAACCAGCTCCAAGAAATCTTCTTTCGAATAAAAAAACAACATTCAAATCGACAGACAGACGCACAGAGTGACTCACACGTTAAACTTATAACACCCCTTTTTAATTAATAGGCCTCGTTCAAAGTGAGGGGCTTGCGCGGCGACTAAGGCGGGCGCGACATATCGAACATATGACACCGGCGCATGCGTCCATACTGTAGTGACTAAAGTGCGGGTGGCGCGCGCGTGGCTAAAGTGCAGCCCAAGTTGTGCCGGGTCCACATTGTTTGACATATATTGACGTATCGTTAAGATTGGACATGTCGATCGGCACAGATAAGGTATTTTTATATAATCACGTAGTTTTGTAGTAATTTGTATTTAAGCTAAGTATTTATAATAATAAAAGTTTACGCACACATTTGCACGTATACAAACATCATTTGGTTATGTAGTAATAGGTGATTATTTTACGAGCGTTCTATGGAGTGTCCGAGGTGTGACGATACCTTAAAAGTCTTAAAACCAATCGATTCATACCTGGCTTGCCACCACTCATCGTCCGAAGCATTTGTGACGTGCAAGATGTCGCCGTACCGGAACGGAAGTCCCCGGGACGGCAGACCGTCGTCACGGATCGGATCGTAGTCGAATAGAGCTCTGTGAAACAAGTTAAAATCACTTATTTATGGAGTTTAGTGTTCCGTTTGTGGCGATGGTCTAGTCCCAGTTTCAAGCAAATGGGGGTTTGAATCACTGAATTGAATCAGTGAGTTTCTGCTACCCCGTACAGCAGAAGGTGTGACGCTTTCTCCTCAAGATACTACACAGTTCTGTATTAACCTTATGGTTCAAATCCAAACCGGACTTCCATTATAATTTCAAGCGTAAGGACTTTGAATTATATGTGGGATGAACTCAGGGCCTTCAGCTCAACTTCTGTCCTTTTACAAGTGCTAATACAATCGAGGTCACATTTAGCATATTATGCATAGGTATTGTACTTATGCAAGAACTTGCACAACGTAATTATGAGTCTGTATTCCTTCATAGGGCTCATACATCGATCTTTAGACATATAGTCATGAACCAATTTTTTTCTGAGCAATGAACTATTTGCGGAAACCGTATGCGGTTTATGTGCGGAAACAGTATGCGGTTTATGTGCGAAAAGTGAGATCGCAAGTAAAGTTGCGTCTTTTTTACAATAATTTTAGCGAGTTAATTTATACAAAATATATCTGTATGTAAGTAAGTAGACACTACATACATTCAGATGACTTTATTTGGATTTCTTGTATGTGTGCCAAATGGCTCAGATAAACAGACAGATAAACTTTATCTGAGGAGTGGAAGATCGGCACTTAATTAAATAAATAACACACTGCCCCCATAATTTAGTTACTCTTAACCCACGGCCAAATGGAAGTAGTTTTGTCAAATTGCTGATTATAAAGTATCAATACGAACCTGACATAAAGCGACTTTTTCTGCGACGTCCTCAGCAGCGTGTGATGCTTCAGCTCGTTGATTCGCGCTTCGAACTTGTTGTATTCCTGAGGCTTGTACACCACTGTCAACTTCACATTGTGTCCGGTACCCTGGAGGCAATACACGCCACATTATCCACTATGGTGAGTTAAACTTCATAGGAGTTTTAGTATCACTTTAGTGGTTAGCAATAAACACTTGTTTTCTTTTTACAGTAATGTCACTGGACAAACGTGGGGAAATTTGTGCCTCTGCCAGTCCGTATTGGAATAGTTGTGACGCTACAACAAACCAGTAACAACAACACAGTCTATAACAAAATATATAAAAAAAATATACAAAAAATATGTATTCATCAGAATAGAGGCTCGCTCTCATAAGCACACCTGTCAAACAAACTTAGTATAGAGAACTATAGAAGCGTTGACGAAAGGGACAATGCAAAGTAACGCAGGTAAGATAGAGTATGAATAATACATTTTATATTCCACCGGTTGTCAGAAACATACATTCTAGTAAACTAATTCCCTATCAATAAACATTTGTATGTTATACAGGTATTAATTAATAAAGGCACACGTTTTCCCCAATCGGATGGCAGAGAATCAGTTTCACAGAAAACAACAATAGAACAATAGTTGAATGAACACACCATGTTGAATCGAACTATGTGATTGCAATGAGCAGGAGGCAAACATTTGAGAATATTAAATAACCAATTAACATTTCAAATCACGTTGCGTCAACGTCAAGCACAGGCTGTGGTGTGCTCAGCACAGATACATGTGATTAGCCCAGTGACTCATAGTACGGAATTTGAGTATTGTTTTCTAAACCCACTATTTGTCATCAGTACTCTACTACTCTTCTTTGTAAACGCGCAGACCTGGGCCGGAATTCTACTGTACACAAGCATACCACAAGCCTGGCACAAGCTTCAATACGACGCATTTGGTATTCTACTAAAACCGGAATCGCAATTCACAAGCGCCAGCCTGACGCCAGCCTACTGTCCGACAATAGAATACGGGCCCTGTTTTTGTGTGACTATCGCCGATTTCATGGAACTTTAAAATCTTGCACAAACAATATTATCTACATTGTCTCGTTTTGCATATTTGAAATTATACTAATGACTGTGAATTTGTCCGCTATCGCTACTGCACTGAAATGACTCACTGCATCTCAAATGTTCAGTCATTCACAGTGGTCTGTCTGTTTCGTAATCATAGTCGTAAAATATTATCATAAAATATTAACTTTAATCGGTATAAGTCTCGGACATAGGCCGAACAAACTAACAATGGAGAACATAGACGTTGGAGCGAGAGGGTTAAGTAAGGTGTATCGAACACAATAATAAGAGGGCAATATAAATGCATAAATGTACCGTAGTATAGGCTTGTGGCCAAGGTAATCCAATAAATATAGGAACAAGCATTATGTACAAAATGGCTTGACATTCTCAGAATTGTATATTTCCAGCAGATATATTTTATAGTCTATTTTGCGCAAAAAAACCATTTGATGGCACTATTACATGACGTCACTCTGTGGTTATTTCATAGAACTCAGGAACAAAAGTTCCGTTTTGACAGTTCATAAAAAGTATCTATTTTGACTTGACAACTCAATATTTCTAAAAAACATCTATGTATAACATTTATATCAATATTTACTATCGGAGATTTTAGATGACTAAAGTCACATCTTTAGAAGTGGAATAGGTAAACAATAGAAATTAACATTTATTTAACGGCGACCTTAAATCGAAAATCACGTGAACGTATTCGACACTCGATTAAATAATATTTCGGTGTGGCCTTCGATCGGACAGTTGTTTGAACACTTCCGACAGTTGGGCTGGCACGGTGCCCAAATTGTTTTGACCTAACAGTGTAATGCCCTGATACTGCTATGTCGTGGGTCAGACAGAAACTAGACTAAAGACATGGGGGCTTTGAAACCAGTCGTCAACATATCAACAGGTGTAGAAAATGGTCGATATCAAAGTTGGAAAGATCGATGACACAAAAGTTGAGAATTTTTATGACACAAATTGCATCAAGCTAATCTATACATCGGGCCTTCCCGCTGCTATTTGTACTCTAACGACTTGGGCAGCTTCGGCAAGTCGTAGGCGGCGGGTCGTAAGCGAGGCGGGTCGTAAGCGAGATTGACAAATTGTATGGTCAAGTACCACCACACTGACACAACAGCGCGAGCCTACTTTAGAACCGTCGCCCATTACTGTGATATTATTATTATTATTATTTATTTATTTTCAGACACAAGATCCATATTCAGACATAAGATACAATAAAATTAAAATAAAATTACAATAAAATTATACAAATTATCTACAAAACTAATAAAACTATTCTACAAACACAGTTTCTTGTATTAGAAACCCGAACACGTGGCACACACATACACGCAACATCTTCACACAGATAATTCAATACCTAATACGGTATTTTACATATTTCTAGCCGTCGTATTCTATAAAGCAACTTTTGTGTTAAGACTATGTATGATAAATTGATAACGTCATTTGGTTAGTAGTTCCATAGATACTATAATATTATACTAAAAGTAGTTCATAGAAATCACGGTCAATTTTTCGTTTTTACAGTACCTAAAAAGTATCTATTTTGACTAGCAGTATAATTGCGTATTCACACGAACCTTCAGCGCCTTCGCGGCTGTCTCGTGGGTCGCGTGCGTGATGTCTATCTCGTTGACCGCCAGCAGCCGGTCGCCGCGGCGCAGCGCCCCCGACCGCTCCGCCGGCCCGCCCGCCAGCAGGAACGACACGTAGATGCCGTGCCCGTCCTCGCCGCCCACGATGTTGAAGCCGAGGCCTTGCTGGCCCTGCGGACAGACAGCTACGGGTTATATGGATAAATCTAACCCGTTCTCTTGCTCCCTGCGTTTGCTTCATTATCAGTGATCGGAGTAGGTAATGATCTGGGGTGAGTGACCTCAAACGTATATATTAATATGGATATGCTTCAGAGATTCCGGGCTTTTTAAATGATTATGTTTTTTTTTGGGAATTTCATAATGATTACATGGAACTAGGTATAAAGTGCGAATCGAAAAGAATCAATATGAGCAAGTTTTACAACATAAAAGCAGCATCATCGGCACAGTGCAAAGTTTGCGACTTCGCGACCAATCAGAGTACAAGATGTTAACCTGTATGTGTGAACAATGTTTTATTTTTTCAAGATACTAAAATACTATTCTAATTCGTTTAATCCCGAACCTTCCGGAAAAAGGCATATTCATGATATGACTTTCATGACGTAAGTACCAAAAATCACTCTACCCATTCCGATCACTGTTCATTATAACATGAAGTCGGAATGAGGTTGGGTGGAGGTGGGATATATCCTGGCCCTGCAGATCGAACAGATATGTGTTATTGGGGGTGTTAAGTGTTATTATCACCGTTAGAACGTCCGTATAGTATACGGAAAATATCGTGAGTAAACCATAGCTGCGGCGATAGGCTAGCAGAAGCACTATTGAGCCCACTTTTAAGGTTATTGTGACGGTAAGAAATAAAAGTATGCACTTACCTTTTCAATTTCAACGACTCGCGGCTGCTCCTCCTCGCCGTCTGTGACGTCATCGCGACGCAGAGTGTTTCCGGCGCTTGAAGCTGCAAATGTTGTGGCAAATTAGACCCTATACAATCCAACAACGCAATCAGGTGAATCAAATTATGTGATATCGTTTGGGCCATACGAACACCAGGGTAATCTACTCTGTAAACATAAACTAGTGGCTCTGTGAGCTGTAGACCTCGCGAGTATGTCGGTGGGAAAGCTGAACTGCTAACACACAATAATTTTCTTTCAATAACACATACAAACTTATGAATGTACCTGGTTACGTACATACAGTATGAAAGTAGCCGCACCAATAACTTTGTAAACTACATTTTGCGATTTGAAATACATCTATTGTCTTTTCACTAAAATAATATGGTCTGTGTCACTCTCACGATCTCCACAAATCTAACGACACCTCATTTGTTAAAATCCGTCAAGCCAATTGGGCTATATCGATTTTTTTTACATTTTCAAACCCCATAACTCCGCCATTTTGAAAAAAATCTAAAAACTGGCTCGAGTAAAAAATTCTATTTTTTTTCCAACCTGCTCACAAAATTTCACGAGAATCGGTTCATAAATGCGACCTGTAGAGGAGAACAACCGGACAGACATACGAAAGCATTTTTGCCCAAACCTGAAACGGAGAAGCTTCGCTCGCTTCGCTCGCTCGGTCAATAATCCTGCCTGAGGCTCTTATCTCAAATGGTGGAACACACCTTTTTCCACACGGGTTGGCAGAGGCACAACGGTACCATACTTCACGCTTTTTCCTATACGGAGTGGTAGGGGCACAATGGTACGATACGTACGTGTGTTGGCGCGCGTGGAGTGCGGCGAGTGCGCGCGGCGCGGGCCCGGGATCAGTACTAGCTGCACGCGCTCGCCGGTCGCCTTCAGCGCCGCGACCGCGTCTTCATGCGTCACGTTGTCTAGGGGCACGTCGCCGCGCTGCAAATATAAACGCATTAGTATTAGCTGTGTCATAGGCCCTATAGAGCAGCTTTATACTTTACACCTTGTGAAATTCGGGTTAGCGACTACCCCAACACCCTTCCATCAACCCGCGCTGAGCCAGTGTGGTAGAGTATGGCGCAATCTTACTCGTATCTGAGTAGGTCCGTGCCTTTCGGTAGGGTTTCCCTAATGGGCTACCTATTACTTTTATAGTACACTTTTGAATTAGAATTACAGTCTTGGGGAGCCTACTGTACCCGAAGCCAAGTAACAGTCTTAGGGAGCCTACTGTACCCGCCGCCAAGTAACAGTCTTTGGGAGCCTACTGTACCCGCCGCCAAGTAACAGGTTTGGCCGAGCTTTCATCTCTCTTCGTCGCATCAAGTTAGGTGGGGGAGAGAGAGAAAGAAAGAGAGGGAGGAGGGAGTGAGAGGTCGTTCAAATGCCAAGATACTTGCCACTGCTTTCAGAGGTAGGCCTCTTCAGGTACAGTACAAACCGGAATTAAAAGCCATGGCGCCTTTTGTCTTGTTGACCTTCGAATATACACTTACAGAGATATTCTTAACTATGAGCAGTTTACAAAGAGAAAGAGAGAGACAGAGAGAGAGCGAGAGAGAGACAATGAGGGGGGGGGGGAGGGGGGTGACAAGTTTCTCAAACACCAACTACTGCTTGCCACTGCTTTGAGAGTAGGAGGCCTCAGGACTTTCTAATATTACACACTTACGGTTGCCGAGCCCGCCCGCTATGCTGAACCCGAGACCGGACCCGCCCTCCGACAGTTCCATCTCGTTTGATCGAGCTTCCTTCTCTCTTCCTCGCATCAAGTTAAGTAAGGGAGAGAGGGAAAGAGAGAGAGCCATGGTCCCTTGTGTCTTGTTGACCTGCTAATATTACAACTCACAGAGGTATTCTTGACCACGAGCAGTTTATCGCCAACGCTCAGCCGGCCGTCCTTGTGCGCGGCGCCGCCCGCCATGATCTTGGTGACGTATATCCCGTTGTCGCCGGGGATGTGTTGGTTGCCGAGCCCGCCCGCTATGCTGAACCCGAGACCGGACCCGCCCTTGGACAGCTCGATCTCGACCGCGTCTTCCTGCTTGTTGTTGGTCTGCGCCTCTGTCGGCGCTTCGGTGGCGCGGCGTTTTACTTTCTGCGGTGAATAATCAGTGAGTTAGTGCCACTGTTTTAGCTTCTTCTTCTTAAAGACAACTCATTTTGCGACGCTCGTGTGAACGAAACAGGAGTTTTTTATGAAACCGAATGGAGCAGAAATTACGCGAACGAAATTCTGCGACTCACGACTCACAAAATTACGCTCGTCTGGCTTCATCCTTAATGTGTTTTCAAATTTTAAGTGTAGAAAATTATATTTTTTCAAAATTTTACATTTACATGCAGGAACATACATTGCTTCCAAAAACAGACATCACAAACATGTAAACATGTAATTGACTACCGATGGCACTATTTAAGCTAGAAAGCGAGTTAACGGTAATCTTGGTTGCACGAAACTACTTTGAAATTTAAGGTTGTCACCTTTTAAGGGCGAGAATCTCATAGGATTGTCATGTCTTTAATGCTAAGGATATGCTAAAATTTCTAATTTGTTTTGTGCAACGCAGTGTTAGACGACAAACGCACCAACAGCGTCACGGCTTTTACCATACGGGAAGGCAGAGGCACAGTGTTGGCCACGTTTAGCTAGAGTCAGCTAGATATTCAATGCTCCATTTTGAGAGTCAGACAAATCCAACATCCAAAATTCTAGTGACATTTAGGTTCGTAACAAAAACATTTTACGCGACCAAGCGCTTAGCCCATCTCCGAACAACCTGTTATCCAGTTGCAGGTAGCTTGACCTACATGAACGAAGCTAACTAGGCCACACCGAGTATCGGCGCTTATCGGCATGCGTAATGTTTTATCGAGTTTTAACAACTAGTAGTAAAGACTCAAACGAACTAATCAGGAAATAGCAACACAGGCGTACATTGCCTGTGCACATTAGGACATCCTGTGCCGTGGGAACCACAACCAGAAATGGAGCATGTGTATAAACATCCACAACGCACACATGTTTATCTTTTTACAATTTCTGTAAACAAAGACCTGGAATCCGTCGAATGCGTCACTGTTGGTAACAGCACGTGAAATTACGGGTTTTATCCTCACTATTAGCAAAACAGGATGTTGCGTGTTTTGGTAATGTCTTTATGGCGCGAGACTTCTGTGCTAGCTTGGCATATAGTGTCAGTTCTGTAGATTCTCACTTAGCTACTGCTTTGCGAAGTGACACAAGTAAGCTCAGCAGGTCTTGGATGTTTATGTGTGTGATGTGGCTGTTTCTGTTTCCCACGACGACATTGGGTTTCTTAGGGTGGGTCCAGAAGCAAGTATAGCAGGTTCGTTGTTAACGACACTGAAGTGTCGCCAAAAATTTATTTATCTACTCTCATGTCATAAAGTTCGAATTACAAACTTGAAATCGAATTCATAATGACGTACTATATAAACGCAATATAGTAATCAGTAATCAAATAAAAATAATAATAATACTGCTTCTCGAACAAAACTAATGTTATTATTAACCTTTTTTTCCATAACGATCTAGTTCTACTTTTTTTGGGAAAGGCAAGGGTCATGAAACCATACAGCCAAGGTGTATGATAGTCTGTATCGTTGGAAAGTTTTTTTTTTAGCTACAGTTGACAGCCAAACAGCCACTCAATTTTTGATAAGTACTTGGAGGCAGGCAGGAAGATTTAAACAAAGAGGTTCATTGATCTGAGGTTTGATAATGTGGCCCATTGGAAATATTGTCGTGTTTTAACTTTTATTTTGTAGGAGAGACACTTAAGTATGATGAGAGTAGATAAAGTAGTATATGAAACTGCACATAACTAGGTATTAAAACTCTCGTGGGATACTATTAAAAACCCACTCGTGGTTTAATACCCCTCATTATGCAACAGTTTCAACTATTATTTATTATCTTTGGTATACAAAACAGCATTGAAGATAATATACACTTAAATATAACATGACAACGGGTGAACGGCTGTCTTCAGCGCCAAAACATATATAAGTACACAGTAATTATATGTTGTAATTAGAAGTTGGACGTGTCTCTTTGTATTCACTTACCAATCTGACAGTGTTGCCAGCCTTCTTCAATGCGTCCACTGCGTCAGCGTGAGCCACGTTGACCACGCTTGTTTCGTTTACCTGAAGAAAAAATACAAATCTTTAATTGGGAAAATTATGCTGTTTCTCCGTCCTATAATGCTAACTGAAAATATATTACAGTTAAGACTTATAGTCAGTGATTGAATTACAATACAGATGGAAGCATAAACAGTATTTCAGCCACCTCAACAGTTAAAGTCGTGACGCATATAAAACAAAACCACAGCAACTGTCCATTTTTAGCCTCAGGTTCGAGTTAATCAATTCTGCTCCTTATTCATTTATTTTAATGCAGTATTCTGTCTGTATATATGTACTGTGGCCGATTCTCTAGGTTACACTCACTAAAATTACTTGACAGTATTAAGTCCGACAGCTCTTATGCGGTCGCCATAGATTCCATTTTCGAACTCACTTTTGAATTATTTTAATGTACTGATGAACTAATTAAAAAGTGAGTTCGATAATGGAATCTATGGCAACCGCGTAAGAGCGTCGGAGCTAATATTGTCAAGTAATTTTAGTGAGTGTGCCCTAGAGAATTGGCCCCACTATGTGACTAAATGTACCTATAGCATATTTTTGTTACCTTTGATATACAGGATGACTTTTGGGTCGTGACTCTAACATATTGTTTCTAACTCGGTAAATGATTGCGGTTCACAACAATGCGTTAGTAATTTAATTTTTTTTTTTTTTATTAATTCTGAATGTTTGGTCACCTTACAATTCATGTTTAAAACCTTTTTCAAATAAACTAATCACAGGAGTAAGAAGTGTCAAAATAAAAGGCCATCAAAAAATTATGACAAAGTCAAAAGACGCAAAGTCAAAGTCAAAAGTTGAGCTTGTAGAGTGTGTAGGGTGACCAACTGACCCTGAACCAAAATAGGACATATTTTTTTAAGTTTTTTTTTGTTTAAAAAAAATGACTTAGCGAGCTCTCATCTACAGCATAAAATTCCTAACCAATAAGCAAATCTAAGGTTACTTAGTTGCTACACGACCCCGCAGTCACCCTGTATATTAAAGTGTAAAGTAGGGTATGCATACTACGATATTTCAATACCTATCAATCCTAATCGGCAGATAGATAGGGTCAAATTTGACATAAGTTCCACAGCGCAACTATCAAATCTAACTCTATTAACGTGAAAATCATGGATAAATAAGATATTTCAAATGGACGATAGTCATAATCATAACATAAGGACATAAGGAGGGAAGGAGTAATTAGGTTTGAGCGAGAGGAAAAACGGGGGCGGTCTCCCAACCGCGCCCTACCCTAATTCTATTCTATTCTATTCCCTACCTTAACGCTCTTTTGCATAAGGTTGTAAAACGCAGGCCGTGTCTTTTTGCCAGACTGTTGAATCTCTTACTTGTAAGATGGCGTCATTGATCTGCAGCTGGCTGGCCGCGGCCGCCCCGCCCGGGATCAGTTTCGTGACGTAGATGTGCGGGTCATCTCCGATGTGAGGGTTGTCGGAGCCCCCGGCGATGCTGAAGCCCAGCCCGGCGCCCCCGGAGCGGGACAGCACCACGCTGAGGTGCACCCAGCCAGGCTCTTCCCCGTCTGGGCCGCCGCCCTCGATGCCGTTTAACTGCAACTTGGAGGTTGGGTATACATTAGCCCAGTGTCTTACTATGTATATTTATAACGAGAATTGAGCATCATCAGGGGGGCAATTCTAGCGCTAGCGAGATCTTGTCCATGGTTGAAGTATCGATTTTGAGGCGAAAACATGACGAAAACGGTCCGTCTGACGTTTATCTCTCTGGTGACGTCACACGCTCGTCTCTGACATCTTACTTGACTGAATCATAATGATGGCGGGCGTTCACACACGAGCATGTGACGTCACGCGAATCATGTGACCGGCGCCGTTAGAAATACAGCGTTTTTGGCGCGTTTTTTTCAAATTCAACTATAATATTTATTTTTTATTGAAACTACAGAAGATAGGCCGGAAATATTAATGTGGTGCGCTTAAAATGTAATAACATTTATTTTAAAACTACTCCCAAGATGAGGCCAATACCGTATTGACACTTTCACGTTTGCCATTGCATACCCTGAACCCAATCCCTATATCATCATATTTCGTGTGCAATACATGGATCAGATATTCCTCCTCTATTATTGTAACTGATCCTGTCTAATCAAGAGATCTAGCTGTAGCAAAAAGATCAAGCTATAATAGCTATTTGGAAATGGGTTAAGAGTGTGAAAAATTATGTGTTAAAAGTTTTTACTTCTTAATAAAAAACATCTAATTTGAAATGCATACCATCCAGCTGCAGTGGCTAGCTAGTGGCGACACAAAGTGACTAGTCTATTTATATTTTATTGTTTTTCAAGGCTCATAAAATTCTTTATCATTGACCAATCTTCAATTGACTATTGTGTGCAATATGATAGTCATACTTGTTGATAAATATTCTACTTTATTAAATAGGTCTCTATTTTCATTTAAATTTATATTTACTTACCTGCTTCATTTCTGGAGCCGTAACGTGAGCCTGAAATTTTAAATAGTATAATTATATTGTATAAAACATCACTGGTATTTTGCAATTAAAGTCTTCACAAAATAAAAGGCCCGTTTTGAAAGTTCACGCCCATAGCTAATAAAAGCGGTTTTCCTAGGTGCACTTGCTTTGCTTGTATGCACCAGTTGGCTTTTATTACCTACGCATTAGGGGTTAAAACTTCATGGGCGTGAACTGCCAAAACAGGCCTTTTATTTTGTGAAGCAAACTGCAAGCAAGCACATTGCAAACTTACAAGGCTAAAAATGAATATAAGCTACAATTATTAAAACTTAATTCTTACTCATTTTTAGGGTTCCGTACCCGAAGGGTGCCAAACGGGACCCTATTACTGAGACTTTGCTGTCTGTCCGTCCGTCCGTCCGTCCGTCTGTCTGTCACCAGGCTGTATCTCATGAACTGTGGTAGCTAGACAGTTGAAATTTTCACAGATGATGTATTTCTGTTGCCGCTATAACAACAAATACTAAAAATCAAAAGAAATTTAATATTAAGGGGGGCTCCCATACAACAAACGTGATTTTTTTGCTCATTTTTGCTCGATATTGATAATGGTAGCAGGTAGACGCTTAAAATGTTCACAATATATTGAGTATATTATTTACTTAAAAAATAAATAACTAAATTAAAATTAAATTAATATTTAGGGGGGGCTCCCATACAAAATGTTTTTTTTTTTTTGCGGTTTTTTATAGATAATGGTACGGAACCCTTCGTGCGCGAGTCCGACTCGCACTTGGCCGGTTATATTTATGACTGCCGTCGTAATGTAACATGAACATGATATAACATAACAGTCAAAGTCTAAACTTTAAGTGAATACTCGATTTTTAACACTTTCACTTACAGAACTCATAAGTTGGCATTACTACTTAGGCTGGAATTCCAACTTATGCAACAGTGACTCAATAGTAAAATATGTTGTTGAATACACAAACAAAAACATTTAGTGATGTAACAAAGTACATGAGTCCATTACTATTCTTTTGAGATTTGTGTAACAGGTTTTTAACTATTCTGTCATTTTAATATCTATTCAAAGAGTAGGTAAGGTACTATGAGTATAACAAAAAATAGAAGTGAAGAAAATAGAATAATCTGCCTCTAGACTCTCTAAAGCAAGTTTCTACTTTTCTAAAAACTTCACTCAACTAGGTATCTTACCACATTGGCAATGGTGAACTGATAGATGTACCCAACTAAAATATGTTTGTCCTAAAATGTTACTTGATTTACAAAAGTGTTATAAATAAATACATACTTATTCCAAACATACTCTGTTCTAAAACAGTTGCTGACTCACCGTGTCAAGATTGAATAGGGAGGAAACTTTCCGGAGAAATCCATTATGTGTCTTTTTCTTTCTTCGTTCAGTCATTTTGGCAAGACGTAGAGTGCATAACCCCAATAATTTGTTTACAGAGTTTCTCAGTTATATGTACACTGCATGCATGGTTAGTTACACACTCATGTCCAAAATCAGCACATCACTGCTGCGGTGTCGGGATGGCATGCACCATTGTCAGACCTAGAACCCAATACTGTAACTCGCACCAAAACATAGAGGTTCTGCTGACCTCAAACAGCTAGGACAGTTAGACTCAGAATACTCCTGCAACTACGCCAGTGACTTCAAACTTGCAATAATGAACCTTATCTACTTGATAAATGAGTGGCCTAATGACCAAGCCCTTTCTGATAATGTTTAGTATGCGAATGAATTGTTAGGGGACATGGGATCTATTTGAGCTCAATGAAGTTGATGATATAAACGTCAAAGCGATGAACTTTAATTAGAATGTCCGTGTGTGTTACGTTATTAGTGTGCAATCTTCATTCTTCATATCCGTAACATGGGACATGAGATGGTATCATATTTGTAGCAGCGGGGTTCAAGCAAATTCGTCCGGGCAGACGCAGTTTCACCGAGATACGAAAACGTTCCCAAGGTGTAAAGAAATTACTAAACGTTTAAAAATAGATTAGTGTTTATGGCCTTACTTGCAACGAATTCGAAATATCAGCGGAGTGAATGTCAAAGTTTTGGGTGCAATCTCATTTCACTGTTATTCATTTGAATTGAACTATATTCCATCAGTCGATGTAAATATCGTACATCATTGGCACAATTGTGAAATTTATCGGCACCAATCCACAGAACGATGAAACGTTAGCGTACATATCGCCGAAAACTTGTACTATATTTTAGGTTATAAATAGTTCTGAATACGACAAGACGCGAGCGACTATACGCCGCCATATTTTGTGGCGTTCACGTTCACGCACGTCATCAAAAAAACTTGAATCGATCTATAGAAAATTTATAAAAGTGCATACGTTCACCGACAGGTGGCGCTCTCATCGGAGATTAACCCTTCAAAGGATAGTCAAGAAAGAAATTAAATAAACTGTCGTATAGTCGGAAGAATCGGTCCTATACTGACTCACAGATACTTATCCTAAAGTCCAGATATTTTAAATAGACAGACATAATTACCTAGTATGTTTTTGTACTTAAACTATCAATTCACCACCGTCAATAAATGAATCACCCAACGGCAGCTAGGAGGTACCTAACTACATACTTAAGTTACGGTACCTACACTACAATACAATAAATAATTTATACCTCGCTGGCCACCGTATCATCGGATGCAGCAAGATGTGGTAGGGCAGCTGGTCTGATGCTGTCAACCTGGAAACATGTAATGTTCAGAACATAGTTACAGCACTATTATTATTATTTAAAGGATGTTGGTCCATTTAGCCAACCAGGATGGAACCATTCAGCTGACATCTACCAATGAGTCATAAATAAACATAAAATGCTATACTAACGCTAGCGATATTCGTCGGAGTTTCATTTCGGCGTTCTGGTTTTGTGTTATTGTCCAGTAAAAAAGCGTTCGAAACCGATCTGTAGTCGATTTCATCCATTTGTGTCTACAACAATGCAAAAAAAAGTATTAATTGTTTTACCAATATTTCTTTCCTCAAATATGCAATTCGTTACTGCGAGGCTCTCCAGCTGCTGTAAATAATGCTGTGAAAGCAAGAAAATATACGCCGAAAAGCAAAATGTTTTTATTATTTGCCATCAAACTTTATTTTGGATACATTTCTCTAGAAAGGGGCATAGAATAATTAAAATCACATTTTATTGAGGTCATTTGAGGTCATTAATTACAGAGGTGTAATAATATAACTTGTACACACACATGCAGCTAAAATAATACCTATAGAATTCTAAACTATGTTAGTCATACATACAAAAGAAAAATCTATAAGTAGGTACCTAATATAATATGCTAACTGCTGAATTACTAAATTAACACAGACGTGATAGTTAGACCTAATATCTAGGGATATTAAGAGCGTATATGGATTGAAAGTGAGTGAAAAGTTTAATCTCCTTTCATCTTCCGTATTGTTCTATCAATCTATACAAAAGGAAATAACCTACCTCACGGCGGCTGCCATCGCTTTCCCATTTATTGGCGATGCGGATAGTTTCCGCTGTTTTCTGTTGAATGCTCTTTGTCTCATCGAGAAGTGTAAGCTCGTAAAACTCTTGTATATCTGAGAAAAAAAATATACGATGTCACATGGTTGGAACTTCCAATTTATGGATGGGGATTGAGGACTAGAGCCTCAAGCACAACAATAGCCTAAGACTGTGGCAATGCACCACGGCGGTGTTTTCGTATATTTCGTATATATTTATTGCACACATCAGAAAAAAACACAAACAATACAGAAAAGGCATGAACAAAGGCAAGCTTATCTCTAAAAAGAGATTTCTTCCAGCAAACCCTGGATGGACAGGATACATTTTAAATCTCAAAACGGGTAGGTCTAATGTGCTAAAGTAAAAAATAAAATATAAATAAATTATACTAAACTACTGAATATACTAAATCAGGTACCTACCTAAGTACCTACATGAATCAATCATATACATATCTTAACATAAATAAACCTAATACATATTTAATACCTACTAACTTTATGAAAGAGAAAGATTTATTTCTTTCGCAGAAGGGATGGGCGATTTTTGATAGTAAACTTGATGTTATTGAGTTGAAACTTTTTAGCAAGCAAGGCACTGCCACGTTCAATAATTTATCAATTCTTAATTTCATAACTTATTGTTAAGTTTTAGCTATAATATAGCCTCAGTGTGGTCGAGACTCCCGATTTGTTAGAAATAGACACAGCACACATTAAGCTCTTTTATACCCAAAATAATTGTTTAATAATTCAATAATAATTTATTTTTGTCTGTGTTTTCTCAGAGTTTATACCTACTCAAAATAGTTTATGTATGACTGATTCAATAAATATTTATAAACATTTTATTTCAGTCAGTAGCGCAAAAGCACTCATTGAATTACATGTTTTTAAATGACTGTTATTATCTGCGATAAAATAAACCAAACAAACTATTAAAAACCTGACAACTTAGTGTATCATGTATTTCGTTGTAGTTGTTAAACCAAAGCCAAGTGTAGCCAAGTTAGTAACTAGTTAAGTAGTGCAAAAGAATCGCGTGCCTGAGCTTGAACCGAGATCGATATTCATACGGGCGCTGACCTTACCTCTAGCACAGAATTAAGCAAAAACAGCAGCGATCAAATGGACGATATTATACATTACAAGGATAACTTATCAGTTGCAGTTCTGGAGATACAAGCCAAATTTAAGGTGTAAATGTGTTAACGCAAAATGAGAAACTACTATGTTAGGGACCTCATTTTAAGCAACTTTCATTGTAAAACCGATTTGATCAGAGCAACTTTATTTTTCACTTCCCAGTATGTTTTGGCCTGAGTGGGTCAGCTGATTTGTATGGAGAAGTGAAAAATAAAGTTGCTCTGATCAAATCGGTTTCATTATGAAAGTTGCTCAGAATGATGTCCCTGACAAAGAAGTTTCTTATTTTGCGTTAATTCATTTACACCTTGTATACCTTTCATGTAGTACCTTTTCCTTTCCTTATGGTTTGCTGGAAGAAATCTCTTGTTAGAGATGAGCTCGCCTTTGTACATTGTTTTTATTAAGTACATGTATTTTCTGTATGTCTGTTTTGTGGAATACAATAAAGAAATGCTTAGTATTCATGCGTTGGGCATAGCTTTTTTATGAGGTTTTAATAAAAACAATAAATGCCTAAATAAGCTTTAAAAATAAGTTAGGTTGGTAGTGGGTAGGTAATTGACCGAGCGAACGAAGCGAGCGAAGCGTCTCCGTTTCAGGATTGGCCAAAAATGCTTTCGTATGTTTGTTTGTTTTCCTGTTCTCCTCTACAGGGCGGATTTCTCAACCGATTCGCGTGAAATTTTGTGAGTAGGTTGAACAATTAAATAGTTTTTTTTTGTCGAGCCAGTTTTTAGATTTTTTTCAAAATGGCGGAAATATGGTGTTTTCAAATTTAAAAAAATCGCTACAACCCAAACGGCTCGATGGATATTAACAATGAGGTGTCGTTGGATTCGTAAAGACCATGAGAGTGAAACAGACTATATAATTTTAGTAAAAAGTCAATAGGTAGTATTTTATATCCCAAAATGTAGTTTACAAAGTTATTGGTGCGGCTACTTTCATACTGCATGTACATTCATAAGTTTGTATGTGTTATTAAAAGAAAATTATTTGGGTTTTTTTTTTGTTGTGTTAGCAGTTCAGCTTTCCCACCGACATACTCGCGAGGTCTACAGCTCACAGAGCCACTAGTATTATATATTGATATAAATATCAAAATTCGCTACCTATTACTTTTGTTTTTTTTTTTAATTAAAACCTGATGCTTACTTTTCCTTATCAATCAAATCAACGTCTTTGGAAAATTAAGTAATTAAAATGTCATTGATTTGAAATTGCTTAATACATAGTTGGTAGGTACATCTTCGTCAACAAAATAAAGACTGTTTTCTTTCATCAACGTCAATCAAAGGCTTTAAATACCTATCTCATGGTCTTATAATTTTTAGGGTTCCGATCCCTAAAAGGAAAAAAAAGGAACCCCTATAAGATCACTTGGTTGTCCGTCCATCCGTCTGTTCGTCTGTCCGTCTATCATCCGTCTGTCCGTCTGTGTGTCAATCAAGACCTTTTATATTAAGAACGTGTGAACGTATCAAACTGAAATTTATATTAATTGTTAAGGTCTGTGGTCGCATAATAGCTGTGAAAAAAATCACCCAGCCACCCACCCACATACGTACACATACAGTACAAGTTAAATAAAAACTTAAAAAAAAATCAACCTTCCTTCTAAGAATCCTTGGTGCGCGAGTTTTACTCATACTTGACCGTTTATTTTAAACTAGTAACTACCTAACCCAGGTAGGTAATAATAATTTTCTTTACAAGCTTGAATTCGTGTAAGGTAAAACGTAATTCACGATTTAGTTTTTTTTATTTATGAAAACTTTATAGCAGATATTAAAAAATGTTGGTGAATAAATAGTTTTTTCCATTGTTTGATATATTGTAATTCATTCATTACGTGCATTTCAGGCATTTTGTACTTACAGAACAGAACAGAAATAAATACGATAAAAAGATTATAAGATCTGATAATGAAGAATACAGGATGTCTTTGGATATCTATTTCTTCAATGGCATATACGGGAATGTGGCTACCAAAAAGTTTAAAAGAATGGCGCCATAAAATATTTTACTTTCTTTATGCCGCATTTACGAAAACGTTTTTGTTCATGGCTATCATGGTAACAGAACTAACACATCTATTTTTTGTAAGTTTATTACGAAATCTCTCTCTATACGTATTGTTGTAGGTATGTATTTTGGTGCCTTCGTATTTTCTGCAATTTAAATTTGATAATATTACAGGTGCGTGACGATATAGAAAAGATAGCAGAAGGTTCACTTCTGCTGCTTACACATTTCGCTCAGTTGGCTAAGACTGTGACAATAATCTGTCGGCAAGGGAGAATAAAAATACTCATGGAATTATTAGAAAGTAAATACATAATTATGTACCTCGTACAAATTAATTGTATACAAAAAAAAACATACTCAATATAACTTCCAGTTTAACGGATATTTTTCAATAGGTCCTGACTTCAATCGTGAAGAACCTACAAAGAAAGCTATATTAGAATCCACAGCTAATGTAGCTTATATGGTGAGCAAAACTCTAGCTTACGCGTCTGTTGGCTGTGGTCTTATGTGGGGCGTATTTCCGTTGTTGAAACCGAAGTTAGCCTTACCATTGAGCTACCCTTACTTGAAAAGTGATTCCCCGGTGTAAGTTACAGATTTTGACGATTACGTTTCACAAAATCACAAAGAATTTTCCAAAAACTACTGGTAATACCTACATCACAATTTGTTTGTATACAGGTTTATGATAATGTATGCTTACCAACTAACCAGCATAGTTTTTTCGGCACTTGAAGACACAGCTGAAGATTTTTTAGCAGGAGGTATGATGGTGTTGGCCTCCGCTCAACTCGATGTTCTTATTTATGAACTCAACAATATTGGGAACTCCTCCATTAACCAACAAGGTAAGCCTTGGAGGAGAGGGAAGCAACCGGGGTAAAAACAAAGATTAATTTAAAACTAGGTTACTGATCAATCATAAATGAACTCTTATCTGATCCAATCAAAACTCATACATACTTAGTTCTTAGATGCCAACGCCGAAGACGAAAGAGAAGATGTCGACTACAATGAAGCAGTAGCTTGTGCAAAATTTCATCAACAAATCATAAGGTAGGTATCGATTGACAGCAGTGCCTGTAGACAATGTTAAACCCAAAGGATAGCGAAACGAAACGATAACTGTTTATGTATGCGATTTGACATTTGGCATTGCTAAGGTGACGTCACCTAGCGAATCCAAATGTCAAATCGCATACTTATATAAAAGTTATCGTTTCGTTTTGCTAGCATAGCGTTTAACTTTGTCTAGGGGGGGCAGGTTCGTGAGTGGCGACGAATTTGTGACTTTTTCAACACGGGGAATGGTAGGTAGGTATGTCAATAAGCTTACATGCCATTCACATGTATTATTTACGCATTTATTTTTTTATTATTTTTTATATCTACATTGGTAGATAATTATGAATTGCATTATAATTCTTTTCGGTATGTAATTATTATAATAAGTACATATTTCAGCTTTGTGGGTGAGCTAGATAATATATTTGGAGCTCCGGTGTTTTGTCAATTTGCCGCGACATGTCTCATTAATTGTTTGACAGCTTTTAAAATAACTCGTGTAAGTAATTGGTTGTACATAAGTAAAGTAATTATAGCATTGAAAATAACTCACTAATGAATTTATCTTTTTGTATTGTAGAGTACTGAACCCATTGAGATTGCAACACTGATTCTTTATTTGATATGCATTCAATCAGAATTATTAGTGTTTTGTTATTCTGGAGACATAATAAACTACAAGGTAATTTTACTTACAATTAATAAGCTGTTTGTTTTTTTACAACTAAGTTAAAATTTTAATTTTCCTTTCAGAGTCAAATGATTGCTATTGCCGCTTATAATAATAACTGGGCTAATACTTCAGTTCGAACTCAACGAACATTGTTGTTGCTCACGCGCAGGGCACAGCGGCCTCTATGCATCAACGCTGGGAAAATGTTTAAACTATCTTTGACAACATTCACGGCAGTAAGTGAATTTTTAAAAACAAACTAGGTATTTCAAGTAAAACCATTCAAGTGAAATTCCGATCTCAACTTTATCAAACACACACACAAACACAAAGCAATCGTAACCATATTAATACATAATGTGTGATTCTGGTTGTTGCAGATACTGAAATCGTCATATTCATATTTTGCTGTTCTTAACAGATAGATGGTAGAATATAACACATAGGACATAGAAAAGAACACACTAGAGAGTGTGATGCTACACCCAATCAAAACTTTAGAGGACACACAGGAATTGAAATGCTTTTAATAAATCTAGTCACTTATGAAATAATCATTATAAAATCTTTTTTCACTAGTCCCTTATAATTTATATATTATAAGATAAGTTAATATAGACCGTTATATTAGATGTGATATGTGTGCCTATCTAATTTAACGGTCTATATTAACTTATAATAACATTTAAATATATGCCACATATAAATTAACACGGTAAAGAACCATTAGAAACTCAAAAGTCAGATCTGCCTTCTACAGAATTAAGATTCTGTATGGTCTAGGTACGTAATAAAATAACCTAGCCAAGGAATGTCTAACCGAGTCCCTGTTTTTTACATTGTTATTTTTTGCGATATTCTATGAGCTGCAAACAAACATTTAAAAATACTGAATCGGCAATACAGAAAGTGAAAAATGCTTGTGCAAGGTTCTGCTACAATATTAAGAGGAGAGCTCATGTCACCCCTCTATCTAAAAATAAGAATGAAGTATTGGATTTGTGTGTATGTATATTTTCAACCGACTTCAAAAAAGGAGGAGGTTCTCAATTCGACCCGTATGTTTTTTTTTAATTTTTTTTTTCTATGTTTGTTACGCGATAACTCCGCCAATTATGAACCGATTTGAACAAATCTTTTTTCGGCGTATAGGTAATACCTCAAGGGTGGTCCCATTGACACCAGGTCAGGATCTGATGATGGGATCCTGGAGAAATTGAGGGAACTCTTCAAATATTATAGGCAGAACTATAGTGATTTTTGTGTTTTTCATAATAACTCGTGCAAATGCACATGGTAAGCATAATATTGTGATGCGGAATTGCTGATGAAGACCACATATGGCCACCAGATCTGCTCAATACTTGGTACAAATACAATGCGTGGCTGACGGGCAGGCAACGCATAGCCTAAACCGGTGGACCTAGAGCCATGAAACTTTGTACAGAGGTTCCTTAGTAGCGTGGGGTAGCACTGAGATGGGATTTGACAAAATTAATTCCCCAAGGGTGGGGGGATAAGGGGTTACAGTTTGTATTAAACTCAATCTAATCAAATAGGGTTTGTGGAAGTCGGTTTTTTCTAAAGTTTACTTTTTGTTTCAATTATTGAAGTAAAACTTCTTAGGGCACGGGGGTAAAATTTATTTAACCTCTCAACTGTGGGTTATTCATATATTTGCTTTTCAATTGCTACTAGCCGGGTGCTATCACGAGTGGCTAAGAAATGTAACGGAAATTGGAATCGGTGACGTCAGGGTCGGCTGAAGACTTTTAAAACCGCAACTATTTTCAATACGGTTTTTAACTAATCAGATAAGATAATAATACATTCGTACAAAAAAGAATGTTAATTAGTGAGAGAAAAACCTGATGAAACGATAACAAATAAAAATTATTTTAAGCATTCTTCCACGAGTTCTTGATTTCCGGTATGGCCAAGATGGCGCCGCCGCACATAAGGCCCGATAGCCAATTTACGATGACAAAAATAGAATTTCATAATGACGTTAAACTTAACGAAAGTACTCGCTACAGGTAGTCGGTTAACCGGTCCATAAAACTACACTCACAAAAAACCTGGAAATGAACACAATATAGCCCGTAATAGCGCCTTATCTCTATTGTTTTCGCGCCGCAAACATAATCAGTTGCACCCAACATTTCAAGGAGTAACTACGTCTGTTTTCTTATACAGTGCTTAAAAGTTGTGAAGTTTTTGACATGGAAACTGAATCGTCAGGTATGTACCTCTAAAATTTGAATACCTATATGTCTATTCTCCTAATAAATCAAACAGAACAAAAGTAAAACGTGGAGGACTTTTTTCACAAAAAAATAATATATATAGTTATTTTTCATAGATTCAAAAAAAGTTCCGTCGAGTACGGCTACATTTTATAATTCCTTAGAGACTACAACCCCTAAGGAATGCAAGCAACCATAAATCAACTCCCCATATTTCCCCCTTTGTTAACGCGAGGCACTTCTTTCCAGGTAGTCGCCCTGACCCCATTTTGCAGGAGAAGAAGTTTCACAGAAATGAACTGTTTTTAGTGTTAAAAGATGAACGTTCTTTTAAATTATCGTCATCGTCGTATCGTCAAAATAAATATTTAAGGGGGCTCCCATACAATAAACGTGTATTTTTTGCTTATTTTTGTTCGATATTGATAATGGTAATAGGTAGACGCTTAAAATATTCACAAAATATTGAGTTATATTATTTACTTTAAAAATTAATAAATAAATTAAAATAAATATAATATTTAAGGGGGCTTCCATACAACAAACGTGTTTTTTTTCGTTTTTTTTTTTTAAATAATTGTACGGAACCCTTCGTGCGCGAGTCCGACTCGCACTTGGCCGGTTATTTTTTTCAATAATAAGCCTCTACTAGTTAATTTTCAGCAACTCCAGTCAAAAACTTATGCTAGTACTTAAATTGCATTTTTGTCATCGTAAACTGGCCATCGGGCCTGCTGGCTGGGACAAACAAAATCAACTAGCATGACTCAAACTACTTCGTTCAACCTCTTTGTTGGAACCGGAACTTATGTTTGACAGCTGTGCGATGCGATCCATACAGTTTGTAAGAAAAGAGTTTCATCAATGTCACACGGGTCGATATGGATTTCTAAAACAAGCAAAGCAATGCATACATTTGAGCGAGACGGCTTAAAGACGTGACGTCAGATGGTATATAATCTGAGCGAGATGCAAATAGTAGTGACACTATTGAATGAGTTAAGTATATCACCACGAGCGCGACAAATTGTAGATAAGGAATGGTGGGAAATAAATGACATGACGTATTAAAAGTAAGTACAAGTATAAAATAATTTCAAATAATCGGACGTCTGAAACTTAAAAGTAACTTGAAGCAGAGATTGGATCTCAAAATTGGAAATTTAAATCTCTTTTAGTATAGGTAGGTATAGGTGTATAGTATAGGTACCACTTAATGATCTAGCTACAGAAGTTTTACTTCTAACACGTGTACGGTGCTACACGCGTATTTATTTTAAAGTGATTAGATGGATTCTTATCTTATCTTATCTAAGATGTCACCTCGTGGGAGAGCTCTTAATGCATGTTTACTACACAAAGTAATCCACTCCAAAAGACCCGACTATTTATTTCAAAAGCTGATATTTTCAAAAAACCTTATCAGTAGTAACACGCTCGAAAGCGTAGAACACACTGTCGATCCCCACAATTCCCAAGCACAAATCCAGTTGGTTCAGTCAGAGGGAGCATTAGGTTTACTGCAGCCAGGATCTAACACTAGATATTGTTTCAAATTGTCTATTAAGAAAAATATAGATATAAAAATAAGATGAGCTAATATCTGCAGTTTAACCTAACCTATCCTTTATGACCTGCACAAACACAATATCGCCGGATTTAATGTTTTATTTAGTTTTTCCTTTCTGTGTAAATATTATCTTTTTTTTTGTTGTTTACTTACGTGGCCGACCCAAGAAGAGATGGTGTGATGAGTTGGGTCTATGGGATAAAGAGTGGAAGGAGACCGCTCAGGATCGAATGGAGTGGAAGAGGGGGAGAAAGGCCTTTGCCCAGCAGTGGGATATTACAGGCTCATAATAATAATAATAATAACTTATACAGAAAGGTATAAGTAAACACAACAAAAAATAAAAGATAATATTATACCTACCTAATGTCAACCTACGTGTAAATTTTATTGACCGAGCGAGCGAAGCGTCTCCTTTTCAGGATTGGCCAAAAATGCTTTCGTGTGTTTGTTTGTTTTCTTGTTCTCCTCTACAGGGCGCATTTCTCAACCGATTCACGTGCAATTTTGTGAGTAGGTTGAAAAATTAAACAGATTTTTTTTTTCGAGCCAGTTTTTGGATTTTTTTCAAAATGCCGGGATATGGGGTTTTAAAATGTAAAAAAATCGCTACAACCCAAACGGCTCTATGGATATTAACAAATGAGGTGTCGTTGGATTTTTAAAAACCATGAAAGTGAAACAGACTATATAATTTTAGTAAAAAGTCAATAGGTTGTATTTTAGATCGCAAAATGTAGTTTACAAAGTTATTGGTGTGGCTACTTTTATACTGCATGTACGTAACCAGGTACATTCATAAGTTTGTATGTGTTATTAAAAGAAAATTATTTGGGTTATGTATGTGTGTTAGCAGTTCAGCTTTCCCACCGACATACTCGCGAGGTCTACAGCTCACAGAGCCACTAGTTCACAATATTCATATTGCACGCTAATATAATACTTTCTAGGGCCCGGCCGGCATAAAACCAGGCTGAAGCTGCTGTTCTCATTAACACTAAATACCTCTATTTGTTTTAATATAAAAAGTGGCCAAGTGCGAGTTAGACTCGCCCATTAAGGGTTCCGTAGTAGCAAGCAATTATAAGACTGGATGTTTGTGTAATTTTGTTATTCATAGTTTTTGTATGAAAGACAAAGTTATCTTTGCGGTTTTTAATAGGTAAATGTTTTATATCTTAAAAACTGCTTATTATATTTTGTTCAAACCAATTTTCATCGAAAGTTTATATTGATTTGAGATACACAGCATATATTTTTTATAGATTTTATCACTCTCTTACTTTAAAAGTTAGAGGGGGGGACACAATTTTTTCCACTTTGGATTGGTCTGTCTCTTTAAAGATTGACTTTGAGGAAAAATGGTTCTAGAAACCTCCACTTCATTTTTGAAGATCTATCTATAGACACCACACACATGTAGGTTTGATAAAAAAAAATTTTTTGGTTTCAGTTTCATTTATGGGGAGCCACCCTTAAATTTTTATTTTTTGTAAGTTTTTGTACATGTACGTACCAAGTTTTAACTGTGTAGTCCTAATAGTTTTGGAATAAAGTTGCTGTGACATACGGACGAACGGACGGACGGACGGACAGACAGACTTGACGAAACTATAAGGGTTCCTTGTTTCTCTACGGAACCCTAAAAAATGGCCATATTTTTATTTATTTCTTTAAAAATACATATTAAAAATTTAGGCCCATACAGGTTGACCTATATCGGGGTTAAATCAGTTTAATATTAAGAATTAAAATTACAACAAAATCATTATACAGTAAGAACAAATACGGTTAAAATGTATCAATTAATTAAAAGATAAAAATATGCCAAATGCCATTAGGCGCCAAAATAGTAATAATTATTAAAATTAATAAAACATTTATTTCATTCCTCACGTTTACATATCGCCAAACATTCTTGCTTTACACTCTTCCATTCATCAGCAAACAATTCGCACTGGGGGGCGGCTTCTAGCAGCGAGCTGAGGCGCCTGAGTGAGCGCAGTAGTGGAGACCAGCGCCGCGCCTCGGTGCGAAAGGGTTCCATTTTAAGTCAAAACTTTCGTCCGACTGACTGCCTATAAGAATGGCTGTGTGATTTTTGTTCATTAATAAAATAAATAAAATAAGCGTGTTAAATATCAATATCAGCAAAAAACTATTAAAAACGTATGAAAAAAATCAAGTATAAAATATTCTCAAATAAAACCTTTTACGTGTAATTACAAGTACTACATATTTTAAAGCATGTTACTCAAGCCTGTAATTTTATAATAAAAGTGTTTGTAATTACTTAATTACCCCAAAAATGTAAAACACTGAATGTTTAGAGTTAAAAATTTAATGATGAAATTAAGACTGACTGACTAAATAAATTAAACTTATCATGAAGGGTTCCGTAATTATAACGTGATATGATATCAATCAGAAGCTTTATAAAATGACGATAATTATGTGTTATTAATAACAGCAGTGCTGTAGAATGCAATTCGCAACCAACACAAATCAACGATACTGTAATATTTTAAGTTACTTAGATAATTACGGGTTTTTGTGTGGTCAGTTTCTTTGTTTCGTTCGACAAATATTGTACGTGATCATTTGACTAACAAAGGAATCCAAAAAATATTTTAATAGGTTATAAAACGAACAGTATGAAAGAAATTTCAAACAGATCTTGTTATGAAGAATACCAGTTGCCTTCGTTTATGTATTGCTACTTTGGCAGCCACAGGAATATGGCTGCCAAAAGATCTGAAGAAATGGCACCATATAACATTTTATTTTCTGTATGCTGTATTAGGGCAAGCAGTTTGTTTTTTTGGTATTTTAATCACTGAAATAATTCATCTCTTTTTGGTGAGTATGTTTTATATAATAATACCTGATTACAATTGGTTTTATTTAGGTAAGTAAGGCACAAATTGTATTTTATGGGAACCTTCAGCGCGGTCGGCCTGAGAATTAACGTGTCCAAAACTAAGATTATGACCAATCTTGAGTTTAGGAGGGTCTTCAACCTATTATGTTATTATCATAATTGTATGAAACTCTCATCTAGAGATAGTGGACGAATACGTCAACTAGCACACAACACAGTATAGCCTTTGGACAAAATTCTCAATAGCGAGTGCTGTAGGCTTTATCTTAGGTTTAATATATTAAATTAATTTAATTAAAATATTTAATAAATAATTCATTTTTAATAAATTTATCACGATATATTATTTGACTGTTAGGCGGTACGAAGTTCGCCGGGTCAGCTAGTAATTTTATTAAAATAGAATAATTAAAATAAAATGTATCTCTTATTTTTCAGGTTCTTGATGATATAAAGAAGGCTACTGAAAGTTCTCTCTTATTGCTGACTCATGTGGCTCAGTTTGCTAAAACTGTAACAATATGGTGGCGCCAAGAAAGGATCAAACGTCTTATGGATTTGTTGGAAAGTGAATATATTTTTAAACAATTTCTTTATAAGTATTAAGTAGTAATAAATAAAAAAAAGTAATACTTTATTCATATCGACCTTAAGAATGCTTATTTTTGACGTGACAACGTCTTATAAATTGGTTTGCCGGGTGACACTTCAAGAAACTGCGTTACGCTCCGCTCACGTTATGCGCTCACAATGAGAGCGAGTGAGAGGCACGCGTCCCTTCCACTCGGGCATGGTTAGCCCGCCTAAGAGCGAGAGAGACAGACATAAAAAGTGAAAGGCACGCGTCCCTTCCACTCGAGCACAATGTTTTATATTGTTACTATTATTTCATCTTTCTTCCTACTATACGAATGAATATTCACATTAAAATTATTTTACCACTCAAAGTCGTTGTCACGTAAAACTTTCGCCCGTATACCGACTTTACAGGCAACCAATTTTTTTTTTCAATTTTAAGGTCCTGGCTTTAATCGCGAAGATCCTAACAAAAAAGCAATTTTAAGAACAAAAGCCAAATGGGCTTATTTGGTTAGCAAAACTCTATCATATTGCAGTGTGGGAACAGCTTTGATGTGGGGTGTTTTTCCTTTATTGAAAACGCAGTTAGAATTACCTCTGAGCTTTCCATACATAACAAGCGATACTCCAATGTAAGTATTTCTTCTACTACTATTTAATTCCAGATGTATAATGTTTTTCCACATTGTGAATGACTGTGAATGTATTTTTGATTTTGAATAACTTAAATGTTCATAATTCATAATTTCTTCATTGCACACAATTAATTGAAAAGACAAAAAATAAATAAAAACAGTGTAGGTTCAAAGGCAAGGTACCTCATAAAAAAATGGTTTTAAACAGGTTTGGGTTATTGTTCGCGTACCAACTCTCCAGCATCACTTTTTCCGCACTAGCAGATACGGCTGAGGATTTTTTAGCGGGAGGCTTGATGGTACTAGCTTCTGCTCAACTAGATCTTCTTATTTACGAACTTAACCTCATAGGTTTTACTTTCACTGTTAAAGGTAATGACGTTTTTTTATCTTCACAATAGCTTACAAAAAATTACAAAAACTGATACCTGCTTAACCATTATTTTGTTTTCAGGTATAAGTAGCAGTAACGAAGATGTAGTTGATAATGATATGGATTACAATAATGCAATATCCTGTGTGAAATCTCATCAACAAATTATAAAGTAAATGATACTAGTCAAGTTGGCAACGTACATTGTTAAAAGTATCTTGCCATCCATAAAATTGTTTTAAGTTATTTGTTTCTTTCAGTTTTGTGGAAGAGTTAGGTGATATATTTGGAGCTCCAGTATTTTGTCAATTTGCCGCAACATCATTAATTATGTGTCTAACTGCATTTAAAATTACCTTTGTGAGTATAAATATTTCATTATAAAATGTATAAACTGTTAAAAACTCAAATTTAGGGTACTTTTAGGGTATTTTGTTGTTGTTAGTCCTATTATTATTGTATAAAACCCTCGCCATGTGAGTCCAACTCGCACTTAGCAGCTTTTTTAATGTTTTATTGTTTCGAGTGCTTCAGTTTTGTTGTACGATGGTACGGAACCAGTCATGTGCGAGTACAATCCGCACTTGACCGTTTTTGTTCGTCAATCTGGACAGGCAAAAGTCTTCCGACCAAACATCTAATTCATATTTATATCTTTGTTTTTTAAGGATTAATATCTTCCGTATCCTTTCAACAGTGGAGCCCCAAAAAATGGCCCGCGATTTTCAACCTTATGACTTGGTAGTTAAAGATCCAAAGCTCTAAAAAGGCAGTCAGCAAAGGGTGTTGCATGTGTTTTTTTACATTATTTCATCTTTATTTAATTGACTGTTTGATTTTGTAGAGTAAGGAACCGACGGAGATCATAACCATGATTTCTTATTTGACATGCATAATAGCAGAATTGTATTTATATTGCTACTCAGGAAACATAATAAAAGATACGGTGCGTAAACTTCTCATTTTTTTTGTGTCTTAAAATACAGATACCTATTTGTTTTCTAATGTTTTATTAATGTTTTTGTACAGAGTCAATTGGTAGCTCAAGCGGCATATAATAATAATTGGGCAAACACTTCTGTGCGAACTCAACGAACATTGTTATTGCTCACACTTCGAGCTCAACGACCACTTTGTATCAACGCTGGGATTTTTTTTCATTTGTCATTGGCAACATTTACAGTTGTAAGTACATCTCCTCAGATACATATAATTACTATGTATTGACACCATCGACGCTATAAACTGAACAGCAAAGTTGGTGGCGGCTGACCCGAAAGAAGTCGCGTTCTTAATAATATAGTGTGGGTCTTCATAAAGTGCACATATCGATCAGGGTTGAAGAGGATCAAATTATATCGACAAAAACAATAATTCACCAAGTTAAAAACTTAAAAAAAAACTACCTCATGACCTATCACTTAGTCCTTCCCGCTCGGTATATAAATGTCGTCTATATACGGTAAAGTCCATACTTATTACTAATACTAATTAAACTAATATACGATCCTAAGAGCCAGAATTTATCTCGTGACAATGACTATATAATATAAACACCGAAAAAGCGGGATGTATAATTTCATACAGGTAAAAACAAATTAAACCTCACAGTTTTTTCATGTAGCAACCAAACTACTTGACCGAACACTGTTTTTTAAAAAATGAGACCAAACTATTGGGTTTTTCTTTTGAACAGAGAAAGTATTTTTGAAATCGGTTTATAAATAGTACCAGTTTCGAGGTAACAAACTAAAAAATATAAATAAAACAACATACAACCGAATTTATAAGCCCCTCCTGTTTTTAAGTCGGTTAAAAAAGATATAAAAAAATCTGTCCCCTAAAAATTTTTTTTTAAAGGCGTTTCTAGGTTTTTTTTTGCTGACTGCAAAACACTTATATAATTACAAGATGGAAGGGTTTGTAGGGTTCAAATAAACTGAAAAGTGATGCTGAAGGACAGGCGGTGCTGCCAGCATCAAATAGTCACTAAAAAGCATTAACTGGATTGGATACTTAAATTAAGGTTTGTTTAATAAGGATTTCCCTTATTTTTTCGAGCACTTTTTCATTAATTGCCATTTTTTACAAAATTTGGTACCCAAAACAAAATACTGTTTATATATAATTATGTGTCTGGGGAGTCTGAATAGGAAGTCCCCTTAATATATTTATTCGTAAGCCTCTTTAAAGTATGAAATTAATTTCTCATCTTATCACTTACCTACCAACCTCCCTAAATTTTTGAACATGACAACAGATGGTAAAATTTCGTTCATTGTTGCAGATATTAAAGTCGTCATATTCATATTACGCTGTGTTGAATAGATCGCGGGATTAATATCAAGAGTAGACAGCTATTTATATACTATCATGTGAGTACAATAAAGAAATTACGAATTACGTCTAGGTACACCTGTAGATTGATATATTATATCTTTTACCTAACATAACTTTCTAAAGTCGAATATTTTAGCTTAATTATAAGAAAACTATAATTAAATAATTCGAAACGACTGTCATAATTAACCCATACGATAAATAAATAAATAAGAAAATCAGTTTAGAATATAAAGATTTTAATATTTTATTATTATTATAATTTTATTATTTTTAGTACCTATTTAATATTGTCCTGTTTTTTTGTTCAGTGGACAGTGCCAATGGCGACCTGAGTCAGGTAGTATCCACTGACCCGTATCTCGTCATCTGGGTCACACGAACTACGTTACATTATATCAACAAAGCAACTGGGCTTTAAGGAGTAAAATTACGCATTAACAAAAGTGTTTTTTTAAGCACAGTATTTGCTATACTTACGTATTATTTTATCATTAAATACCAAAACATATAATTTACATCTTTTTACTAAAAATAATTAATTATCATTATAATAACTTGATATAGTTATGAACACATGACACCCCAAATTACAGCCCTTTTTAATAAATATTGACTAACATGAAGCCAGGCGAGCTGACAAAACAGCTGCGATCAAGTACACTTAGCGAGTGCAGGGCAAGGTTAATCCAATGTAGTTACATTACACCCGTGTACCTATTCAATGTAACCAACCATTATTGCAACTAACTGCATACCTCTAATTATCATATTTTTTATTAATACTAAGTATGTTGTATGTATATACTGGTATTGGCATATTGTAAGTATGTTAGCCCATAAACATAAGGATAAAACAAATAAATATATTTATGTATTATGTTATGACAGTAGGTATCAGATAGGGTCAGTGCGATAGGTCATCTATAAAAAATATTATGATTTCGCTAAATGACGAACTTCATTATATAACACTCTAGGATAGCCAAAAACACGAGGAAGAGCAATGATTAATTAGTTCGACAATCTAAATTAAGGCATCGCGATCTAAACAACACGGTGATTTAAATTTAGCTTTCTGACAATGACAGGGTCGTGGTCAAGCTAGTGCAAATTCAAGAGCACCTATGTTTGCGTCAATTTGCACCGCGTGCGCAATATATAAATAGCACAATGCTTTATCGTAGTTACCACTGAGATATCAGATGTTCTTCAAGTGCTGCCAGGCAAGTACCAAATACAGGCAAGCGTAAGTATATAGGGAGAGAACTATGATTAAACAACAATACATTGCATTACAGGTAATGCATTGCTTCTAACACCACATTTGTGTTCCCTGTGTCAAAAGATCCAGAAACAGCGATGTTACACATAATAAACAATAATATAAGTAATAAATAATTCAAGTACTATACTTAGTACATATAATTATAAATATTGAGTGCATCTTTTGATTATACCTTAGGTTAGGAAGATCTTTTGGGTTTTAAAATTTTAATCCGGTATAAAACACATGTGCAGAATAAATTTGCTTACCAAGCAATGCTTGAAACAGCCGTGATTTGAATATCCTGATGACTCTTTCTATTGCCAGTCGAAGCTGCCGGTCTTGGGGTTTTATAAGTTTGCAATGATAGTCTTCCAGCAGTTCCAATGCTCGATGGGCTTCTGTATAAAACAAAATTGAAGGGATTAGTGTCGTCAATTTTGTGGCAATCTATTTCTCAGAAAGCATAGGTTTCTGTTAATTCTAAAATAAAAACTATTTGTGGGTTTTATTTTCCAAGTTAGTCCTAGTTCAGATTTACTATAGCTACTATTACAGGAACTGGTATCATTATTAATATTTCATATAAACAAGTCATGCCATAACCTTGTTTAGTAAATAATAATTTATGAACGAAAACATGAATTTGATAACAAAAATTAAGAAGAAACAATATGTATTCGTTATATTTTAGACTATATGGATATCTGGCAACACTCCATTGTCGATACCAATCAACAGAGGGGTGCTTTTGTAGTGAGTTAGCCGACCCCTTCATATATATCGAACTCCACATTTTTTATTCATGATAGTACTTGACGTAAAAATATTCTGAGACTATCATGGAAAATACGCTTATATTCACCTTGCTTTCGAACTGGCATCACGGCACCACCCTCTAATACACAATTCCACAAACCTATGAAATTATATTACGTCTAACAACAAATAAAAACAAATTCAAACACACGATACAACGTATAAACCATTCATTTTTTACAGGTTTTGATCACAGTCTTGAACATTTCGTAACATCACTTATATTCACCCATCGAAAACATTGGAAATAGCAAGAACGTGATAAAGTGCAGTAGTGATTTCGTCTAGATGTGTTACTGACTACTGCGCCCTTCGGGATTGGTCGATTTCCACGGTGACGTCACAGGGTGAAAGCATAGACAAGGAAATTATAGAATTGTAGAGTTAACACACCACCACATAAGCGTTTGGTCAAAAATACGACAAGAGACATTTAATGGACTTGACCCACTCTTTTTGTAGTTTTAACTGGTAATTGAATGTTCAAAATACAAGGTCTCTTGGTCTCTCTCTTATATGTGTCCTGTAATAGAATAAGTTTCATTTATTAAACGTGAATTTAAAATTTGGTACGGATTTTCTTTAATAAATATATCACTTTGTCCTTTTATTATGTTAAATACAAAAATACAAAATACAAAAATATTGGATTTACCTAGGTCCTGATATAACTGACGATAATATAATCATAATTAATGAAAAAACCTTCTGGGTCCTCGGATAACGACATGATCAATCAAGGGTTAATTTTTACAACGCAATATTTTGGTAAATATCTGCACTAGATGGCGTTAGCTGCAGTCAATGAGTCACCTCAATCAAGGAAAATAAAAAATGTTTTATCAATATGTACATACCTATTGCATGAAACTGTTACCACTTTATTTTACCCTGGCATTTTAGCATGAGAGTGAGAGTGACTGATTTATTTTAATAATGCTAAACGAATAAAGTAATTTGAAGCTTCCTTCGTGTTCCGTGTAACCGTGTAACGAAACGTAACTGAAATGACAGATAGGTTGACCTTGGGGTCGCCCTGCGCGCCCCGTCTCGTCGTTGATTTGCTTTTTGCTTGTGATTTGCCAGCTCCATGCAAAGTGAAGCAAACGTCTAATAAATTCTGTGAGAAGTCAGGATCTGAAGCAACGTATCCTAGATATTTTTTAGAATAGTCTACATATAGGCCTCCGAAATGCCACTATTTGGCAAAAAGGATTTTGGGAGGAAATCCAAAAAGGAAAGTCGTGATTCCGAGAAGCAGCCATCCATCGAAGATAAGTACGTAGTGAAAGACCTTTTGGGCACTGGAGCCTTTTCCGAGGTGCGATTGATAGAAAGCAAAGAAAATGGACAGATGTTCGCGTGCAAGATAATTGACAAGAAAGCACTCAAGGGAAAGGAGGACTCTCTTGAAAACGAAATCCGTGTTTTGAAAAGGTTCAGTGAGCAAGGAAAAGGCGATTCAAGCACTGAGAAAATGTTCTCCCATCCCAACATCGTCCAACTGCTGGAAACCTACGAGGACAAGAGTAAAGTGTACCTTGTGATGGAGCTCGTCACTGGTGGCGAATTATTTGACAGAATAGTGGAGAAAGGGTCCTACACTGAGAAGGATGCTGCCAATCTGATCAGACAAGTGCTGGAGGCGGTAGACTACATGCACACACAAGGGGTTGTCCACCGAGATCTGAAGCCTGAGAATCTCCTCTACTATAGTGCTGATGAAGAAAGCAAGATTATGATAAGTGACTTTGGTCTCTCAAAGATTGAAGACTCTGGAATTATGGCCACAGCGTGCGGAACACCTGGCTATGTTGCGCCAGAGGTACTCGCACAGAAACCATATGGTAAAGCAGTAGATGTGTGGAGTATAGGAGTGATTTCTTACATATTGTTGTGTGGTTACCCACCATTTTATGATGAGAATGATGCAAATTTATTTGCACAGATATTGAAGGGTGATTTTGAGTTTGACTCTCCCTACTGGGATGATATTAGTGAGTCTGCCAAGGATTTTATTCGGCATCTGATGTGTGTAGAAGTTGAGAAGAGATTTACTTGCAAGTGAGTATGAAACTTCTCTGTATTATTTTCTAATCAAATACTTTTCAAAGTATTTCTTTGTATACCTACTGTGCTGAGTGCTGCTGAACAATGCAATAGTAAAACAAGTTGTGATAGGGTACTAACTCTGTGATGCCCTGTATCACACAAAGCAATGATACATTACTGGCAAAACATTGCTGCAAGCTTGTGATGCCGCTACCCAGTTATCTATGATAGAGAGAATTATGGGCTCCCTTTGTCAAGCAATTAGTTTTTTTTTAACTCATGGCTATACTTCTTACAGCAGAATTCTCAGGTTACCAAAAGTGGTATTCTTGTACCTGTATTTACATACTCTTGCATAGGAGTTAGGATTTTACTTGTATCATTATTCAATATTGTACTCAATCCTTTACAGGCAAGCATTAGCACACGCCTGGATATCTGGCAATGCTGCCAGTAACAAGAACATTCATGGCACTGTCGCTGAGCAGCTCAAGAAGAACTTCGCCAAGTCTCGCTGGAAACAGGCATACCATGCTACCACAGTCATCCGGCAAATGCAGAAAATGGCCCTTAGTAGCAGTAGCTCCAGTCGCAACACCGCTTCTAACTCGCTGTCCAAGTAATAGCTTCGTTGGACACCAGATTTGACTGCCTCCACACTCCACCACATCAATGAGGTACTTATTTTGACTTACATGACTTAAGTTTCATCAATTGTTTCCTCTCAATAGTATGAATTGATGAACTCCTGACTTGTTATATAACATACAATAAACCATAGGAAAAGATCTGAAATTGAATTATCTGAGAGAAGGGACAACTGAGAGACTTATTAAAACATCCTGATATTTCTTTGGCTCTCAGGCTACTATTAAAAGTTAGACTTAATTTTACCTTTCAACATTGTTGTGAGTATAATTTTCCTTATCAAGTGTTCATTAGGTATTCCTGTAATTTTTGATATGGAAATATGATTTTTTACAACTCACACGTTGAAAGGTGTAACATGCCTATCTACTGTTTTATCAACCTATTATAGCTGATAATAAATTTAAATTATAGTCCTAATAGCATTTCAATAATACAATATTATATATACTGTGTTATGTATGGTGTTCTTGACTGTACACCATTTATTAAATTGGTAGACTTGCTGTTGACACTGATTGAAATTCATTGTCGAATCAGTGAACTGAAGTCTGAGAGAATCTGTGCCATCATTTTCACTTGTGTTATGTATGTTCTTATTAACAATAAAGAGTGTAACCCTCCCTTTCTGTCATACTCTAAATAGCTGTACATTGCTGTTACACACACTGTAGTACATGAACATGACACAAAACCTGCTTTACCCTTTCTAAAAATTTGAAGCAGTGATTATAATTATAGTATTACAAGTAAATATCAACGAAAGTGTTATTATTGTTCGTAATAATATGACTAGTCATTGTGGCTTACTATGGAGGAAGGTTATTGTTAGGTCTCTAATATGATAACGTTATTTATGCAAGTTATGTAATCATGAAGCAATACATTATGTGGGAAACTCGTCGTCTACATGTTGTTGCTAGTCTTGTTGAATACTTCTACTGTCCCTCTGCCTCTATGACCCTTTGATTCTTTACAATATAATTTTACTTCTTTGCAGTACATACTCCTATTATGAACCTTCATGTTTATAGATCTTCCCAAAACAAGTCTTTGTGAAATGTGGCGTACTCTCTACACTGACATATTCAATAATATCAAAATGAAGAAATGTATTTACGGAAAATAAATAAAATGTTCTCTTTAATAATACTGCCTAAGCCTAATTACTAGTTGTGATCACTGATATACATGAAGTGTAGTGATCAGTAGGAAATAATACTGGTTTGTTCACACTTCTCATCATTAATGTCTATATGGGATAGATAAGTTATTAAACAAAACCAACAGAGCGTAACGCACGCCATCTCCCGTAGGTATGAGCTATTCTTATATTAAAAGGCAGAGTTATCAGAGAAGTAATTATTTTTACAAAAACCGAATTATTTAAAAAAAAAACTCTTCGTCAGGAAGATTTTACAACCTTGGTTGAATCAATTCGCAAGCAATCCGCTGTTTTGTTTGTATGATTGATAACATTCTACATCTGTCTTTGTTATGGTAATAATAATGGATGACGGTTGAGCCATGGGAGATGGCAAAAGTCAACTGTTCAACATGATAAGCCAGATATATCTCTTTAGTAATAATACAAAACAACAAAATGCTGATAAGAATGTTTTCAAACCTCAGCATACATTACGTACATTCACTACTACGGAACTAATGTATGTCCGAGTAGAATCACTGACATTTGAGATAGTGTGAACAAATCTTATCAAAACAAATAAATAAATTGTCAAAATATTAACTGTTATATTTATTAAATCATTATTGCAACCTATTTAACCCCTAACATGTAGTTGTTTTAAAAATTGTGAAGTGAATTAGTAGTGTATGCATTTTATGAGACTATAATAAATATTAAGACGTCTAGTAGTAAGAGTCTAAACTTGAGTCTTACCTATCTTACATTTTGTAACTGGAATGTAATATTTATCAGCATAATAATTCTTTGTCCTTGTCACTACTACCTACTACAGTACCTACACTTATAAAAAATCAATGAAATTATTGGTTACATACACATTGCTTTACTGTGGCGGATATTAAATATCTGCAATTATTTATATGCTATCTTCTTGTGAATCTCATTGTCGTCCCTGATTATTGGTGGCTTGACTCTTTTAGTTTATGTAATTTATATTTTAATTTCTAACTCATTTTATGTTATGCTTTTAATTAGTGAATGGCTTGTGTATGAGCAGATGTATTTTCCCATGACGCCATACTGTATGTATATCAATTTAATGACGTCAAATATGATCTTAGTACCGGCAGTGATGGGATGGGCACCTACAAAGCAACTCTAAAAAAACAAATATCATGATGTCTTGTCCTATCTGACAGATAAATCATTAATTTCATACCTAGGTAAAATGACGATGTACCTATCTGTCACATAGGTTTTATCCGGTCATTGTAAAACAGGCCAAGTTATGAGATATTAATAATTTTTCCCACCTAACTCATCGAACGCAGCTTATTTTTTTTGCATTATCCCTTTATCAAAACTAAATATAAATTTAAAAATTCCGTCTTGGAGTTGTTTTATGCCTTGAACCTGTTCGCTCGATGTGGGCGAGCTATATGGTACACACAAATTATGCAATATCACATTCCTTCACACACATTCGCGAAACCATATTATTATCCACCTATACAACACGCTCTTATCTATAGGCATATGCCTACTCAAATTACATGTCATGAATGTATTCCGGTAGATGGATACTTACGGCGGAGATTTGCATAAAGAATGAAAATACATTCCAAAAATAGTATTTTAATGAGATTTAAATTTTGTTTTATATCGAGATGGCCAATGAAATGGGCGGTGGGCAATTGATGGCTGTTACTAATCCGCATTGTGTATGGTCCGTTGAAAATGCGATAATGTTATCTGAAACGTTTCCTTTACTTGACCGTACCTATGTCTTGTATCTTGAAATATTTTCCATGTCTGTAGAGCTTTCGACATTCCTTTGCTAATTCCAATGTTATTGTACTTCTGTTTATGTATTAGGCTACTTGCTATCTTGTTATAATATTGTTGCTCTCAGTTTATTAATGTACCGTTAATTGTAATCAAATTAATCTCGAATTTATTTCTTTGGAACTGAAGTATCTATTTATATTCACGTAGGTTATTTAGAATCAGTGAATGAATGGTTATGAACTGGATAAGAAGAACACATAGCATTTCACTAATTCATAGTTTTATCTTCCGTCCATGTTTCACGTGAAATAGTCTCGAGTTTATAAATTGCGACATATCTCTCATTGACGCACGTGTTTTACATTGTTTTATACTGCATGTACATAGTTTTTCGGAAAGAAAATAATGTACTTAGCGAAACAAAATAATTATTAAGTGCAAAGTTGTATTGCTTAGACCCTGTTATTCATATCACATAGGCGTCGGTGATCTGGTGTTTTATCATGGTTTTTAACATTTGTTTATGTAACATTTCTTTAGAAGGAATTGATAATTAATTTGCTAAGTGTAAAATGTCTTCCGAACAGCAAAGTAACCCTTATTCACTCGGCGATTTTAATATCACTCAATTAACCTACTGTTTCTATCATGTATGATTATGAACCATAAATGGGTACTTAATACCTACCTTTACAATTAGTATCGTGTTAAGGTGTGTTTTCGTGTTAGTCTGCTAGGTAGGCGAGATATGATTATATGGTGTGTCATACGAAATACAAAAGACCAAGAAAGGTACCTACGCCTATACGAAGTTTATGGCATGTGAGCATTATTATTACAATCAGATCCAGTTCATGAGTTCAATGCAGGCAACATTGTCTTGGAAAAATGAGATGCACATTTATAGTTATTGCCTTGAAATAAAAAGACTTAACTGTCCGTCAAACTTCGAGTTGTCAGTTGTGCATCGGGCCGTAGTGCATTATGTAATATTCTGTTCAGTTAAATTCTTTAGTCTGTCAGCCAGTTGCCGAAACGATCTTTAAATTGTAAAGCCCCAACGTTAATGGGCGTAACGTCAAAGCATGTGAACTGTCATGAGCATTATGTACTCAGAAATTAGAGCCTAGTTTTATCAAAATAACAAAATTTTATGACACTGACAGGCTCTTAGCGTTTAATGGGGCAATACAATTTAAAGATCGTTTGTGCAACTGGCTGTATGTGATGTTAAATTTTTCATCTGTCATAGAATCATGAATGAACGGAATCTACGGAATTTTCTCATATGCTTTTACGTTTAAGTATAAATAATTAATATTGCTTTTAGATCATTATGTTAATTAATAAGAATATATTAACCCTAATAAATATTGAATCTTTATAATATTTTTAGACCTACGAGGTCCCTAACTTAGTATATGTACATATTTTGTGAATTTCATAAGAAATTGAATTGTCAGGTCTGTGCCATGTCTCGTTTAGTATTGTGGTAGAATACACCGAATGTATTTATTAAGATTACTTTTGTTATCGACACAGAATTACTGTTCATTAGTTCTACGCACAATAATTGTGGCATTTAAAATGCAAAAAATTAGGAAAATACAATCGATAACATAGTCGTATTCTGAAAATTGTAGATCTGTTTATGTTTATGAATCTTGCCATGACTGATGCATTTGTAAGAAGGTTTGCTCTCTTATCATTATGCATCAATAATTGTTTTTATTATTTTATCACCGTGCCAAATCATATCAGTAAATCAGTGATACTTACTGTAACTATATACTGTAAGAGTGATCTTACATAACTTAAGTTACGTTTGTTATTCCTATTAATACCATAATACATACCTACTTACATTAAACACATAATAATACTATAACTAACATTGTTGCCGTGTTGAATGTTAAAGTTACTTAACACTCTATTTTTGTTTTTGTAATTTACGCTTTAACTTAGACGTATAAGTGTAATCAAAACTATAATATCGCTATTTTTCGAAGGTCTTATCTTATTATGTATGCGTATGTTCTGAGTAATAACTTACTTCATTATGGCATAGCACAATAGTTAGTAAGGGTTGGGATATATAATTTGGTAACTTCTATTCGCATATATAGTATCTGTTCGCCACTGTCTGTTGTCTAATGTAATGAGGACGTCTCCATTTTATATTGTAAAAAAGAAGCCATTAGCTGGCTGATTCGTTTTGGATAACTACTCTGGGGACAAATTGAGCGTCATGTCCCTCAACAATTACGTGGAATATACGAGTAGAAGACGTGTAGGTATGCGAGACTCACAGGGCAAGGTACATGTCCCGCGTCCCGTAAAATGTTTCGGGACCCAGGGGGGCAATTCTGGCGCTAACGAGATCATGTCCATGGTCGAAATATCGATTTTGAGATACTTACCGAAATCTATATCAAGAACAAGAAAAAGCTATTTTTACGACTAGCCTTTCGCCCAACCGAGATATCTCAACCCGTTTTCGATCGCAATAAATATAAATCGAGATCGTTTTCGACGGATTTCCGATAGCCAAAACCGATATCTCGACTGGGGAGATGACGATAGCGCGAGAATCGGGGCCCTGCAACGTTGCAGCGTCACGGAGATTTTGCGTGAGTCGTGACTTGTTGGGCTTGGGAGTGTACCCTAGGGTATTCAAGGCTGGAAGCCCCTGCTTTTATGTGTTGCTTAGTTTTTCTGTCTGATTTTAAATACAATTATATTTTATTGCCATATGAGAGAATGGGAGCGAGTCGGGGGGTGTCAAATCCACTTAGCTAAGGCACTAAACTGCAGCTCTTGCGCGGTGGCCACACATTCCATTTGCAAACACACCATTTTAATTAGTTTAGTTAGTATAGCTCGTGTCCTCCCAAACCGCAGGCACTGTCACTGGTCCTGAGACAAAAATCCAGCATTATTGACAAGAAAATTCTAATTTGAGTAAAAACTAGATTCTATGCTACTGCTAAGCAACTGGGAAAAATTATTACTTCTTACTTCTTCTTACAGTTTCATTGGACGCATATTTTTTGTGAATCGAGATCTGTGCCTGTAGACAATGTTAAACGCTAAGGATAGCGAAACGAAACGATAACTTTTTATGTATGCGATTGGACATTTGTAATCGCTACGTGACGTCACCTTAGCGAAGCCAAATGTCAAATTGCATACATAAAAAGTTATCGTTTCGTTTCGCAACGGTCAGCGTTTCACTTTGTCTAGGGGGGCTGATTGCAATTGGATTACTATCTTGTGATTTAGATTTTATACTTCTTGTTCAAAACAATCAAAAGTTAATAGTAGATTAGATGTTAGTTATATTTCCAATGTCATTGTAAATAAAATGCCAACTTGTTGAATTCGTTTGTTTAATTTAATTTAAAACCCCATCTTGTTTAACCTCGATATTAACTGGAGCACTCGCATGGTTTACATTAATTTAAATATACATACATATTTATTTTTGCAATTGTTTTGTCTTATCACGGGCAAAAGAGCCAAGTGAAATCTGAGTGAATTATTTGCGATAGGCCCTGAAAGAGTCAGCTTGATTTGTTAGAAATAATACCATCTGTGGTTGGACTTAACGTAAATAGCTCATGTTTCAGAACCGAACTCCCATAATGGATGATTTATTATGGAATCATTTATCATCATCATTAGAACGCATTTAGGAATATTAGCCAAATGGTATGATAGCTCTGCTTTAGGTACTAAAAAGGCTCTATTACACTATGTGATATTTACGACCCGATATAATTTTACGGTGGGCTTTATGCCCTAAGGCTTTTGTAGCTCAGTGATTAGTATAAAGCGGCAACATCATGATTTATGAGTAACTTACTCAAAATACCGCGTAGTAGTCTAATAAGCCTCGGTGCGTTACCGGGGAGGATAGATAGCCGGGCGGTAGTGGGGCGAGGGTCGAATAAAAGACACTGTGTATAAATCAGTTATCAAAAGCTGGCACGTTCAACACATTGACACATTGCGCATGTGTAGTGTCTGAATAAGTGCGCGGCGCGGCGTAACGTTGCACTTCATGGGCACCGAGGATAGTATGTCACTCGCGCGCGTTCAATCTTATGAATATGAAGGAGACAGTTATTGTATCTCAATATAAATTTTCAAGGAAAATTGGTTTGAACAAAATAAAATAAGCAGTTTTTAAGACATAAAACATTTATTAAAAACCGCAAAGATAACTTTGGCATTCATACAAACACTATGGAAAACAAAGTAAATATTTGCTGGTGAAGAATGATAGTGATATTTGGGATAGATGTATCAGGTGAATGTGAAGTGAGTACCTAAGTAATAAGTTACTTGTTACTACGGAACCCTTCATGGGCGAGTCCGACTCGCAATTGGCCACATTTTTAAATTTCGTTTCAATAGAAGGCGTTATTGTGATTATTTTTTAATGAAATGAAAAATGAGAAATCGTTTATTGCCATAAGGAAATACAATTCACAGGTATGCTGACCCTCACACTAGGCATAGCCTGTCTTGTGAGGGAGGAAATAAACATTTGACAATCCTAAACATACTGTATAGTGAAATTGCATTAGTGTGAGTACTGTGAACGTGCCAGCTCTAAATAACTGATCAGTGTCTCAAGCAGGAATGACTACCAGAGTGAAAAAGTGTTCGAGTTCAGCCCCCTTATTCGCTAACTCAGTGATGATCACTCAATGATGATTTTGATATCCTTTTGGTTACACAATAATTGAACGATAATTGAACACCAATAGCTTCTTAATTTTTCCGGATCATCATTGAGTGACCATCACTGAGTTAGCGAATAAGGGGGCAGATGAAATGAACCTAATGACATCGTACATAAGATTCAGTGACATTTCAATTCGAATACATTTCCGATGCGTATTCTTTCCTGCTACCTACACTGTACATTCGACAACATCGACAACCGCCCGCTCCCGACCGCCGGTGATGTCCCGAAGCCTTCAACGTGCATACAATCGGAATGTGCAATCACTGAATCTCCTCGCCCAGCAAGGAGAGTTGCTTGAGGAACTGCGAGGCGTTGGGCAGCGTCGTCGCGCCATAGATGATCTTCCTGGGGGTGCCGCCTGCCGCTTGTTGCTGGAAATTTCACGTTTCATATGAACATACTGTTGGCTATATGGGCTAGGAAGAGGGCGGAAAATTTGACGATCTGGTGGTAGGTATATTAACTTATACCACAGAATAACTAATAGTACTACGTACAGAAGGCTCACTCCCGAACAACAGTCAAGTTTAGGTGCAAAAAAATATTTGTCTATGCTACTGCGTATGCTCGCATGCGAAATTGAAACTTATCGTATGACACGAGCGTTCATATTCTATTAGACACCGCTGACACACGATGCCGATCACGAAGGGTTGCGAATCGCATTCAGTTGTTTTCGGCGTCATTGTTAGCGCGCGCACCGAGAGCCGAGCGACAACCATGTGACAAAGACCGACTGGCGCGTATAGCCGGCCGTCGATACCTACTTAGCAAATTGAAACCCCCTGCTTATACTGACTTCATGTCATAATGGGGAGCAAGTCAAAGTGTTAGATATATGCATGGACGTCTGTCTTGTAACCCGCAGCAATTTTATGGCTGGATCGGTCGTATTTTTGCTGCCATCCGCCTGTCCTCTTCCCGCCTTTCCCATATTCTGGGGCGTGAGTGACATTCTCATTCTTGTCGTCTTTCGCTTAGTAAGGTTTGCGTCTGTGGCTCTAAGCGAGCTGTCTGTCTCTTTATCTCTCTCATCCACCTTACCCAATGCGAGAAAGAGACTTGACAGCTCGCTCATAGCCAAACAAACTGTAAAAAACTAAGACCGGTGCCAGTTATATTTCTAAACTCGCATACGTGATCTCCTTGCAAAACTACCATGGCAAGCAGGCTAACAAAAATCTTAGCTAACATGAAACGACCACCCGCAAGGGCTGCCCGATGACCGTCCGTTAACCTGACCCCGACAAAAAGGACGCGTGAGATGACCCTGACTCATGGAACACAGCCAAGCTCAAAGGGCCCCGTAGACGTTCAAGCTTGACAAGCATGTTGGTCAAACTTCACGTTTTCGTCAA
>OY735267.1:7066369-7228696 GCA_963457715.1 Argyresthia albistria | reverse complement strand
AGTTTTTGATCTGTGGCTTCTATCAGGAAATTATATTTTATGTCTTAAAGAATAAGAATCACTGACATATGACGTTTCGATAGTTTTCTATCGAATTTTTGTTCGTGATTGGGTTACTGGGCCGCCACATACTGCGGGAATTCCGTAACGGAATCGTCCCGAACGCAGTAAATCCATGCAAATTTATGGATCTACCACATACAAACGTAAGTTTTCCGTTCGAAATTTTCTCCGATTTGCATGGAATTTAATCCCGGTTTTGGAATTCCGAATCGGAATTCCAACCGTGTTTAGCAGCCCTCCGTTTTCGCTACACTCACATGCTTCTTCACGACCAGGTTCTTCACCCCCTCCATCACGAACGAGGAGCCCTGCGACACCAGCTTGGAGAACATGGAGACGGTCTTCGTGCCGCCGCCCTCGTACTGGCTGGACATCTTCGTAAAGCCCCTGCGGTTGGGAAGAGAGTATACTCTGAGGGTGTACAAGCCAACCTTGTACAATGCGAACGCGGCATTTATCGGCACGTTCTAATTTCTATATAATTGTATTCCAGCTATTAATATATGGAATATAATAAAACGATCCACTAAAAAAATTACTGAGCGACTAAATTACTGACTGAGCGACAAGTCGCCCAGCGACTTGTCGCTCAGTTAGTAATTTAGTCGCTCAATTAGTTTTTCGGTTAGGTTAGGTTAGACTTTTTTTTGTCGCTCGTTTAAATACTCTACCCTTAATATATTAAGGCCCAGAAGGAGATGGCGGGACGACCTGGACACGTTCGAACCAGAGTGGGTCAATCTAGCTCTGACTAGAGATGTGTGGGCTCGAAATGGGGAGGCCTTTGCCCAGCAGTGGGACACATTATAGGCTACGTCGCAAAAATATATTAATATATCCGGCTCGAAGGACCACATGAACAAGCCAACCTTGTACAACGCGAACGCGGCATATATCGGCACGTTCTAATTTCTATATAGAGGGCTCTGTCCACAGGGCGGGTCGCGTGGCGGGCTGAATTTATTCGAAGAAGTTTATCAGATGTATTGTAAAGACTTGCCTCGTATTGATTAGGGGACAAGTCGCGCGAGAGAAAGTCGCGGGACATCTACGTGCGACTGTCGCGGAGACAAGTCCACACACCACAGTTGTAGTTGTCATAATGTATTGATTTGTGTGCAATAGAGTACATTGATATTGATATCGAAATGCTTTACTCACTTCCACCTCCTCATATAAGCCATCGGCTTCACATCGCAGTTCGCGTTCGCCAACGCCACCTGAAACTTCTCATACTCCTGCTGCTGCACGTCACCACTGCACAGGTAATAGATTATGAACAGTCGCATCTTGTCTTCCTCAGTGCCAGCCGTGGGGTCAGTAATGAGGTCCAGGACCGCTCTGCTTTCCACAGCGGAACTTTTACTCATAATCTTTTCTTCTAACTCGAAGAAGGAGTCGAGCCGCCGGGATTTGATGGCGTTGAGGATCGCTGGAATGGTGGAGCCGAGAGCGGATTAGTTGAGTGGAAATTAGATAGGTCAAAAACGTAATAAAAATCGGTCAAGTGCGGGTCGGAATCGCACACGAAGGGTACCGTACTATCGTATCACAAAACTTAAGCACTCAAAACATAAACATTATGTACACAATAAAAAGAAAAGATTATGCCCTCACGAGGATTTGAACTCACGACCTACGGATTGAGATCCTACCTCATACCTGCTGAGCTACCTCAACGATATAGGTTGACGCGAAATATACCATCATATTGAAATGCGTGGGTATATCAAAACAAGTCTCTTGTATGGGGATCCCCTTTAATTTGTAATATCTCTCGTATTTCAGTATTTGTTGTTGTTGCGGCAACAGATATACACATTCTGTGAAAATTTCAACTTTCTAGCTAATACGGTTCGTGCTCTAGGAGCCGCTGACGGACGGACGGACAGACAGGCAGCGGAGCCTTAGTAATAGGGTCCCGTTTGGCACCCTTCGGGTACGGTACCCTAAAAATAGCAAAAATATCAGCGGTGTTCTGAAAGCCTTTGTAGCGTCGTAGCAGATCCAACCTGCTAATTTTTGGATGTGGGATCCCCACTGTAATTTGCTATACCTGTTGTATAGTTAATTTCGCAGTGCTTTTAGTTACAAAAATTTCAACGTCAATGCTCTAAATTGCACAAAAATAACACGTTGATGATGGATAATAATAATGTCCTAACTAGGACTTGTCATCTAGATAATTGAAACAAAAAGTAAACTTTGGAAAAAACCGACTTCCACAAACCCTGTTTGATTAGATTGAGTTTAATACAAACTGTAACCCCTTATCCCCCCCCTTCCCTTGGGGAATTAATTTTGTCAAATCCCATCTCAGTGCTACCCCACGCTACTAAGGAACCTCTGTACAAAGTAAAAAAAAACCATCCGGACGAATTGTAAACCTCCTCCTTTGGCAAGTCGGTTAAAAACAAACCAATTCCTGAAAGAGTGTTCAAATATAACAGGCGATAAATCAAAAATTAATTCAAAATCGTGGCAGGTGATTTGAAAAAACGGTCTGTTAATTTGATTGCTCTTTCAAAAACCGGGCATATGACCCTTACCAGTGGCAATAGTAGTGTGCATGTCAATAAGCCTCTTCTTCTCCATGAGTTGTGGCAGTGAGTTCACGGCGCTGGTCAACCGTTGCGTGTTGTCGCTGACAAGGGACAGGGCTAGGTCACTGTCGGCGTCGAGCCCCATTGAGCTCTTCAGCTTCTTGACCTCCGCTTCTGAACTCCTGGAACATGGAACCGAGAAATTGCAAAGAGTGCTAGCTCTTTATTTTTTGTTTGTAAACGCACAAAAATTCCCACTCTGCTAAGCATACGATGGCACCCACGATACAGGCTCAGCCTAGTGTGGGCCGCAGTCTAACTCCTGTATAAATTGTTATTGTACAAACGATATCTTATAATAAACCTAGCTTTAAGTCTTGCTTTCTAAATAAATATATTCTTATTCTGACTCTTTCCCTCGTGTAGTCAATCACGTCATTACGTTCAGCGAGGCTATCATGAGGCACGCCACTCACCTCAGTCGCGCATTTTGTCACAATTTAATGTCAAAATCATTGCTCGCAAGTATGGAGAAACGTCATTATGTCGCGAAATTTGACATTAATACGCGACGCGAGGTGAGTGGCGTTGCCTTTGTATGGGATGAGCACGATGTGCCTTAGGCCACTTACCTATACTTCTCCAGGTCTTCCTGAATAGCTTCGGCTACAGTTGGGAAAGGGCTTCCCTTGTGTTCCGACCACAAAGGGTCTTTGGAGTCCAGGTCACATACGCGCGTCTTCGCCGGCGCCCCAGTCGCTGACTGCGTTGAGTCTGGTACAGCAGCTCTGTTGAAAATCAAATAATCGACTATACTAAGCATTTGAGAATAGGTACATCAAAGTCAATAAAACCGGCCAAGTGCGAGTCAGACTCGCGCACGAAGGGTTCCGTACCATTAACTATATAATTGAAACAAAAAGTAAACTTTAGAAAAAACCGACTTCCACAAACCCTATTTGATTAGATTGAGTTTAATACAAACTGTAACCCCTTATCCCCCCCCCCCAGGGGAATTAATTTTGTCAAATCCCATATCAGTGCTACCCCACGCTACTAAGGAACCCCTGTACAAAGTTTCATGGCTCTAGGTCCATCGGTTTAGGCTATGCGTTGCCTGCCCGTCAGCCACGCATTGTATTTGTACCTAGTATTGAGCAGATCTGGTGGCCATATGTGTTCTTCATCAGCAGTTCCGCATCACAATATTATGCTTACCATGTGCATTTGCACGAGTTATTATGAAAAACACAAAAATCACTATAGGTCTAATCGGTCTAATTTTCCAAATCGGTCCATCCGTTCAGGCGCTATCGAGGCACATACATAAAAAAATAAATTAAAAAAAAAACAAACATCCGGACGAATTGTAAACCTCCTCCTTTGGTAAGTCGGTTAAAAAAACCGCAAAAAAACACGTTAATTGTATGGGAGCCCCCTTTATATTAAATTTATTTTGTTTTTAGTATTTGTTGTTATAGCGGGAACAGAAATACGTCATCTGTGAAAATATCAACTGTCTAGCTACCACGGTTCATGAGATACGGCCTGGTGACAGACAGACGGACGGACGGATATCTTGAGATTTTAAGGTACTTTCCCTCCAGGGCCCATTCGTTTGTTCCACCCTGTATATGTGTGATCTGTAACTGTATTTTTCATGAAATACCCAAAAAGTTTTGTTCAAATTATCATCATATGTCAGAATAACTTTGTAGCTAGTTGAAAAATAACATTTGAATTGATTCAAAGCTTGCCGCGCTTTTAGGGCCTTTAGTACCTACTAAACGCCGCCGTAAGCAGCACTGTCTACAACCTACCTACTCCTACTGGAAAACGTGAGACACCCATCTACAATTTCCGTACAATGAGGTTCACTCACTCATTATGTCAATGTCATGCAGACTGCAAAACATCATTTCAACGCACCAAAGAGTATTTAATTAAAACATCACTGGCAGCCAAACTTGAAGTGGCCAAAAGGAAAAAAATAATTTCTGAGCTCTGAGATTTGTATGAAAGCAAAAGTAATTAAAAACTATTAATTTTATAATTATTTTCTAAAAGTTCTACAGAATAAAAAGAGCAGCGTAATTCATCAATTAATATTTAAAGTCTTTGTAGAAGTCCGGGGACGACATTGCCATATCATTTAAATTTAGTTTCATTAAAAGAAGGCTTACCTACCAAAACAAAATGGCCTTGGTATAAACTTTTCAAGCGTGTTGTGAAGACGTATCTTGTACCGAGACCACTTTCAATTTGTAATATCTCTCGTATTTCAGTATTTGTGGTTGGTGCGGCAACAGATATACACATTCTGTGAAAATTTCAGCTTTCTAGCTATTACGGTTCGTGCAGGCGGACCCGGTGACAGACGGACGGACGGACGGACGGACGGACGGACGGACGGACGGACGGACGGACGGACAGACGGACAGCGAAGTCTCAGTAATAGGGTCCCGTTTGGCACCCTTCGGGTACGGAACCCTAAAAATCATGGGCGGTGCAAGAAAAAAATACTCACTGTGCACTGTGTACACTGTAAGTGAGTCAAAAAGAAATCATATGTCTCAAACTTTTGGTTAGCATCATAACATTGTCTCACTTTTGGCCACTCCTCGGCATAACACCGCTGCGTATGAGCACTCTTTCAGGTTGCGAGCGGTCCGGCTTTGGAACGAACTTCCTTGCACTATTAGAGACAGTCTCTTTCAAGAAACGTATTAAAGAGCACTACCTCTCTCTTTCGTAAAAGTCATTGTATGTATATTTATTATTATGTAAAGTGTATGTAGTTTATCAGTATGTATAGACTGTATAGTAGTAGTTCTTATGTATTTAGTATTTTTTCGTTTATATTTTATTTAAACTTGTTATTGTGCACTGCCTACCCTTTCATTATATAATTTTTCCTTTCACACCTGGTTTGCTGGAAGAGATCTCTTTTTAGAGATAAGCTCGCCTTTGTACATGTGTTTCAACATCACTCTCCATATTCATTCTTTTTAGGGTTGCCGAAGGGTGCCAAACGGGACCCTATTACTGAGACTTCGCTGTCCGTCCGTCCATATGTCTGTCTGTCTGTCACCAGGCTGTATCTCATGAACCGTGGCAGCTAGACAGTTGACAGATGTATTTCTGTTGCCGCTATAACAAATACTAAAAAACAAAATAAATTTAATATTAAGGGGGGCTCCCATACAACTAACGTGTTTTTTTTTTGCGTTTTTTTATAGATACGTACGGAACCCTTCGTGCGCGAGTCCGACTCGCACTTGGCCGGTTATTTATTTACTATTCTTTTACCCATGCAACTACTCATTCATTTGTGGAATTCATATCCCTACAGACCTGTTCAGTGATAGGTCCAGTACATCATGAGCCAGAGCTTGGTATGTCCATGTGTGATGCAGCGGTGTTGCCATGTCCACATTCCTGTCAAGAATTATGAGCATCGGCCTTGTGAAGCTGAATGACCCTGCCTGGCCAGTGTTGCCATGGAAAAGGTTATTTCTGGCATCCCACAAGTTTTCCCTTATTTTCTTGTCCAATTTATTTGCTACCATTTCTGCTGCATTCCCTTTGGTACTCCTGATGATTGGTACATTACCTGTAAATTCATATTGGGTTATTAAATTTAATTATTGTTCAAAAGCTATTTTCAAACATAAATGCTGCTATACTAAATTGAAATGGAAAAACAATGCATCTGCTCCAACGAGTGGTTATTGGGCCCCATTGCATAGTTTGAAGCACTTTGATTAGAAAATATGATATACCCGTAGGTATAATGATAATATATTATGCCATGTTGGTCTGCATGGATACATGCTATGGATGAACATACCTAATGTTACAAATACTGAGAAGAGACTTTCCACAATATTGTCCATAATCAGTTCCATTTCTGAGTCCTTTGTATCCCCCTTGTTTATTGCTGCAATGCAAGAATACAATGACTTTAACATTAAAAAACTCCTGCATAAAACCAGTATTCCAGTTTCATCGCCAGGTCTCATCATCAGGTGAAATTAAAAGGTCTGATCACAACGAATCTAATGAGCCTGAACTCGATGGGTTTACTAGCATGGATCCCAGGGTACCAGCTCCCACCTTCGATCTTCGCACTTCATCATCAGATCAGCGATGGTACCATATTCCCAAAGGGCTTGTCACAACAAACCAAATGAGCCCAAATTCGACGGGTTTACTAGTAAGCATCATAGGGTTCCGGCACCCACTTTCAAACTTCATCATCAGACCAGCTTGCTGGTACCATAACAACCAGCTCACAGAGTGACTCACGCATTAAACTTATAACACTCCTTTTCTCTTTGATCGGGCGGGGTTAAAAAGGAACACTTAGGCTTTCGGCTGTCAACTGTCTTTGAAGCAACTTCTTGCTCGTGAAGATTAAATCAGTTTTGTGGTTAGAACAGTGAAATAGTGAAACAAATCAGTGCCAAAGTGGAAATAAACACCTGTGAAACCTGTGTGATTGTTATCCACTCAAAAAACACTGGATAAACTAGTGAAATAGTTCTAAAATATTCACGACTTGCATCCATTATATTCATCTACCCCACAAAAATATAACATTTTTCGAGACTCTCTAAAAATGACGTTTGACGTTTTGTACAGTGTTGCCATAAAAACAAAATAATGTCTACCATGAACCAAACACAACCGGAAGAGCCAAGTCAGGGTTCTGGCCATAATAATGATACTAGAGCTGATAAACCCAACAATATTTTTCGCCATATCAACAAAACTGCTTATACTGGGAAAACAGGAAAGCAATTTGATTTAAATCTAGACCCCAACAACCAAAGTTCAGACCTTGAAAACGATTGGCAAACTGTGCCAATACTTGCCCAAAATAAAAGATACAAACGGTTCCGGCCAAATCAAAGCATATCTCCTGAAAAAGATATACCATTGAAAAATGCTTACTCCTCCCTACCAATTGAAGATGATGCTCATCCTTCCGGAGCTGCAAGAGAAAAAATTAGAAAACCTCCACCAATTATGCTATATGGCGTTCAGAACATCACAAAACTAAATGAAATAATTGGAGAAACCCTGGAAAAATCTCTATACTCATACAAAGTTGTGACTAGAAATCAACTACGAGTAACATGTAGTAACATTGATGCTTACAAAAGTCTAATGAACCTAGTCCGTGAAAAAAATATAATTGGACATACATTTACGTGCAAAGATGAAAGGCCGTATAGAATTGTCATCAGAAATCTACACTCGTCTACACCAACAGAAGCTATTAAAGAAGCAATTGAGAGCACTGGAAATCAAATAAAAGGAGAAATTATCAACGCCAGACATGGATCCACAAAAACGCCCCTTTCTACATGGTTCGTTAATCTGCAGCCAGGCCCTAATAACAAGAATGTCAAGGAGCTAAAGTTCATTTACCACACCTCGGTTATAATAGAAGACCCGAAACGAAAGAACATTATCCCCCAATGCAAAAGATGCCAACAATATGGCCACACACGCAACAACTGTATGAGGCCATATAGGTGTGTTAAATGTGCCGAAAATCATAATACCACTGAATGTCCTAAAAATAATAGAGACACTCCGGCTAAATGTGCATTATGCCTAGAAGACCACCCCGCAAATTATAAAGGATGCAGAGTCTTCTTAGAAATACGAAAGAGGAAGTTTGTGACAAGACAACGAATTACCAGCAAAACAACACCCCAAACTGAATATGAATGCACACCAGACCTAAATGAAGAAAATAATAAGCCGACAACTCACCAGACCACCAAAACAACCTATGCCCAAGCTGTATCAAGTCAGAACAACAAATCACAAAGCCTAGAAAACATCCTTATAAAACAAGCTGAAAAGCTAGACCGCCTTATTGATCAAATGGGTACCCTAATGGGCCTACTCACCACAGTCATTAACAAACTCGTCCACTAATGGCGTCCTGGCGCATTGCCACGTGGAACATTAATGGAGTTCTTATGAAGAAACATGAAGTAGAAAGTTTTATTAAATTTCATAATCTGGACATATTACTGCTAACAGAGACTCATCTCACTGAAAATGTAAAATTAACAATAAAAGGATACTGCACCTATGCAACTCACCATCCAGATAATACCGCTCATGCAGGGACTGCGATCATAATCAAGAATAATATCAAACATCAGCTGCTTCCTGAATATCGCACTACTCAAATACAGGCGACAACCATTATGGTCCAAGACAAACTTGGTTCACTGAACTTGTCATCCATTTATTGTCCGCCAAAAAAGAAAAGAGAACCTGAAATTACCGATGAAAATCTAACAACTTACTTCAAGACTCTGGGAAACCGATTTTTTGCTGGAGGTGACTGGAACGCCAAAAACACAGTATGGGGCTCCCGATTAACAGTAACCCGTGGCAGAAACCTCAAGAAAAGTGTTGACAAAAACAAACTGGAGGTTCTCACAACATGTCAACCAACCTATTGGCCAACAGATCCCAACAAGTTGCCTGATCTCCTGGACTTTTTCATTTACAAAGGAATAAAGTCCTACTACTTGAAGGTTGAGAGCTGCCTTGATACGTCTTCAGACCATACTCCAGTCATTGCCACTATTAGCACGACACTGATTGATAGACCAACAAATCCATATCTATATAACAAAAACACCGACTGGGATGCTTTTCGGCAGTATTTAGAGGAAAACGTAAACCTAAAAGTTTCCTTAAAATCAGAAGATGACATTGAATCGGCTGCTGTCCACATCACAAAACTCTTACAAACTGCAGCTTGGTTGAGCACACCACCTGAAAGAAAAGTAAACAAAACGAACTACAATCTGCCTCTGGAAGTCAGACGAAAAGTTCTAGAAAAGAGAAAACTAAGAAGATTATGGCAATCCTCTCGAAGCCAGTCGGATAAGACAGCATTCAATAAAGCCTCTGCGGATCTGAAAGTCTACTTAGCGGAAATTGAAAACGACACAGTTCAACAGCAACTGGAGTCACTGAGCCCCAAAGCGAACAACGAGTACTCCCTATGGAAGACAATCAAATCCACCCAGAAACCTCAGAAAGCGCAATACCCATTAAAACGGGACGATGAGACTTGGGCAAAAACAGACGAAGATAGAGCTGAGGCGTACAGAAAGTTCCTGAGTGATGTATTTACACCAAACGCAACTACGGAACCTAACAGCCTAGATAAAGAAGTCCGATCTTACCTCGAATGTGATCTGCAACTCAGTCCACCACTACGCTCCTGTTCTCCAAAGGAAGTGCGTCAAACAATCCTAAACCTAGAATTAAAAAAGGCGCCGGGATTTGATCTGATCACCGCTGAAGTCTTGCGACAAATACCGAAAAAGGCTTTAATGTTCCTAAACCAACTTTTTAACGGCATCCTACGAACGGCATACTATCCCGCAATTTGGAAAGTCTCCCAGATAACTATGGTTCCAAAACCTGGTAAACCACATCATTTAGTTGCATCCTATAGACCAATAAGCCTCTTACCAGTGATATCTAAGGTTTTTGAGAAAATAATATCGCGCCGCTTGAACGACTGCATGAGAGAAAATAAAATAATTCCTGAACACCAGTTTGGCTTCAGAAGTGAGCACTCCACAGTGGAACAAGTGCACAGGGTGTGCGAAAAAATACGTAAAGCACTGGAGGAAAAAGAATACTGTTCTGGAGTATTTTTGGACGTACAGCAAGCGTTTGATAAGGTCTGGCATGAAGGATTGCTATTCAAACTGAAGAATTTACTGCCGCATAACATGTACTTACTGCTGAAGTCTTACATTGAGAATCGGATATTTTATGTGAAGATTAACGACTCTTGTTCTACATTCTCTGAAATTAAAGCTGGCGTGCCACAAGGATCAGTTCTGGGCCCGACTCTGTATTTGATTTATACCTCAGATGTACCTGATTCAGGAACTGTAATGACAGCTACATTTGCAGACGACACAGCTGTGCTGGCCTCTAGCCATGATGCAGCAACAGCCTCAGCCACACTACAAAAACATCTGGACAAAGTGCACACCTGGATGAATGAATGGAAAATTAAAGCCAGCGCCAGCAAATCGAACCATATTACATTCACACTTAGAAAGGGAGATTGCCCAGCTGTAAAACTTGGACAAGAAGTCTTGCCACATAAAACGGTCGTGAAATATCTTGGATTCCACCTTGACAGGAAACAGACTTGGAGAGAGCATATACAAAAAAAGCGCGATGAACTGAACCTCAGATTCCGGTCCCTACAGTGGCTCATGAATCGTCAGTCTCGGCTCTCAGTCAACAACAAACTACTCATATACAAGATGGTACTGAAGCCAGTCTGGACATATGGCATACAGCTGTGGGGAAAAGCCAGTAATTCAAACGTCGAAATATTACAAAGGCATCAAAACAGTGTCCTAAAGACCATTGTCAACGCTCCATGGTTTACCAAAAATGAGGAAGTGCATAGGTACCTAGAGATGCCAACCGTCAAAGAGGAAGTGAATAATATGACAAGAACCTATAAGGGCAGGATCGACAGACACAAAAACCAATTGGCATCAGCACTGGGCACTCTCCCTTTCAAAAGAAGGTTGAAGCGGAAACATGTTTGGGATAACATATTATGATCAAACTAAAACCATATTAGGCTACCCATCAATGGAAGGGACTGCCTAACACGCCATATAATCACTTAAAGAAACTGCTTATGGTGTTGCCACCGATCGCATGTTGGACATATAAACATTGGAAAAAAAAAAAAAAAAAAGGAACACAATTAAAATTTACTTGCCATAATAAGATAATTGGTCAGATTGTTGGTGTTTCATAATAAACAAATCATCTTCGAGGCATATAAAGTTCAGATACTGATCATACACCTTATGTATATTTACAGCGGAGTTAGATTGTATGGCAGAAGCAGCTAGATCCTCTAATTTCTGCCTCGAGATTGGTGATATAAAGTTTAAGTGGTACTGGTCATAAATGCCATTATCCAAGTCTTGGCATATTCTGCCGAGATTTTCTTCAGAGGGTGCACAGAAATATACGGCTGGCACTTCTGGTATTTGGTCTCGGTCTGAATGCAATTGACTGAAAAAGAATAAGAAATATTTTAGACTTTAAAACATAGGTCCTAACATTTTATAGCTACTTACATATCTTGGTATATCACTACAATAAGGTAGTAGCACTGTATTGAGCTAAGATAACACCCAAAAACACAATTAATGAAAATCTTTGCTTAAAATTCTTTTGAATGATTTAAAACATGTGTTTAGAGGCACTTACATTGCTTCAGGCCACACACTAGTTACACTGTGTCATGGGGACCAAAACCAGCGACTTATCACACAAATAAACATCCAATACCTGGGGATTATTTCATTCTCCACTGCTGGTATTTGAAACGGAAATGCCATAGTTGTCAAATTCATCATTTGAGACTTATGGATGACGTTATGTTACGCTAAGGGGCTTTATCTGTTAGTTAAAAGATACTCACACATGTAACGTGACGCCCAGTTCACGTAGCTCCTTTATTGATATAAGTGGAGATATGATGTCCTGACCAACTCTGTCATAAACCAATACTTTCCACACCGGCTCAGTAGCTGAGGTCTTGGTCAAAGGCTGGTTTAGATTCAACATCTGCTTCAGCGCATCTGTACAATTGAAATGTTATAGTAATTCAAAGAGTAATTGAAGGAGAAGTGAAAATAACCCAGATGTTGTTTTACTTACTGAGTTGCCGTTCCCGTAGTGTCGTCATGGTTGTAAATAAACACTGGTACCTTGCAAAGTCTAAGCATTAAAACAGTATTTTACAGACCTCCAATGACCTCCATTAGCAAGTGTTTTTAATTCATATAAACTTTTGAAATAGGCGAAATATTTGTTGCGTGCAAAACTGCAAAACTGCAATGCAAGCAAACGTCAAACTGACGTTTGTTTGACATGACACGTCGCTCGCCATTGCGTTTAGTGATTGCACCGCTCTAGGTTTCAGCTATGCTCAGCAATGAAACTTAACGAAAGTTAAAATACCTACGTTAAACAGTTTAATAAATAACTGTCATTTAATAACTTAAAGCTTAATAGAAATAAAATAATAATATTCGAGAACTGTAATGAACAAGAAAATTCACGCACTTCACACACTTCTTTGTATCGCGCACTGTTAACAAAACGCAGACTTACAGAGTTTCATTGAATCTGACTAATACTCAGTAAGTCTGAGTTTAGTAGGTACCTATGGTTTACACTCAGATCAATAAAACTCTTTGTTTAGGTACTTCCTTCCTCCAAGTTACCTACTACAGTACAGGGTTACTTTATTTGGCTTCGCTCTAGCCAGCAAAACATAGTTAACGAAGTTACTTAGGTACTTATTTTCTCTCCGCTTTGATTAGATAGGTTGCTTTCGTATCTACACAGACCCATTACACCTGTCCCGTAGCTTCGTACTATACAATAGGTTAAGTACATCACGACGAACGACTGCAATTCGATGGTATACAGTTCATATGTACTCGTACATACAGTTAGCAGCACATCAGCAGAACACTTTCCATTGTGAGCTTAACGTACAGACAATAGTTAGTTGATACCTATTTCGAATCATTCTAGTCATCACAATAGAACGAAAGCTATCATCAAGGGGTTGTTGCCAGTAGGACGTCACCAGGTGCAGAGACATCGTCGTGACCGGAAGATAATTTCATTCGCTAACACCTTACTACAGCGGTCATTACAAAAAGTATTCGCAGTGCAAATATTAGTCGAAAACCTCGCCATCGTAGGGTTCCGTAGGAGAAAGCCACATCGGTCACCGAGGTCGGTGAGTGAGGCTACCACCACCGTGTCGTCGTCGTCGCCTGCGCATACTCAGACTCAGACCGCCTCAGTGATCGCGCGGCGGTGAAAGGCTGCGCCACCATGTCGCGAATCCAGAGCTCAGTTATTAGTGCGACAACCATGGCCGGCTTGGCTGTGAAACTGTTACTTATCAGTGCCCTTTTTGCAAACGGTTAGTTAATTTTTACTTAACTTAGTTTTACTTTTGTTAAGGTTTATGGACTGTATTTCAAATGGTTGTTAGTATGGACTGTTAGCATACCGGTTTCGTGAGGAAACGAGGAATATACGTAATCTTATGCAAGCTAATTTATTTAACAAAACTTCGTATATAATGTATAATAGTTGCTCTAACGTAATGCTTTAGGTATTTTAGTTAGGTATATTAATATCAACTAAGGAGAGAAAGCTGGTTTGGTAACCGCTTAATCTAACGACATTTTTCAGTGGCCTACCTTACTTAGAAATGAATTAGGCTAATTTCTCGATCAATCTGACTGTGCAATTTAATAGGCTATCTAAACAGAGCTTACCAGTTCCAGAGGTTCTAAACCAGTTTGGTTAACACAAAGAAACAGTTTTGTGGTTTATTTTTAGAAAGTACCTACATAAGCAGGCAAGCGAATGCAAACTTCATTTACGATTCGACAGACGAGACATACTATGTACGAGGACCAAAGCCATACTTCACCTTAGGTCCTAAGGCGAAGTGAAGGTAGACAGCAAAAACAGAACTTAACTGCTTTTGATAGAGTGCAACTATCAGTGGTTACATTTGCATTTTTCGTTGCGGCCGACTACACTTTTCCTTGACATTGGTGGTACAAGCTGGTAGGTACTCGAAGGCTAACGATGACCCAAAACGTTTCCCTGCATCTGGGGTTTCTGTAAAGATTACCGATCTAAAGTTTGAACATTTTTTTTGGGATCTTCTGCTGAATCTTCATACCTAGGTCTGGAACCAAGCAATACCAATGTGGTCTCTCAAAAGCATTACAAAGTACATCAAAATTAGTTCATTAATTCACATTCAGCACAAGTTGGTTTTGGCTGAATGAACATGGCTGCTGTATATTTCTTCTACCTAGTCTTAGTATAGCACTTACTACCCGATACTGGGAATCTAGTTCTTAAGTAGTTAAAAGAGACCCCAACAGAAATAGTCGTAAAATATGTAAGTAAGCAAATAAGTTTCCACCGGATGAACCAACATTTTTAAGTAGTCATAAATTAAACCAGATTAAACAAAAATGTGATTTGTATTGCACCACGACAACGGTTGTGGATAGATTCCACACAAGATTCTGAGTAGTAGCATAGTAGATATCGACTATTGCAATTTTTTCTAGAAAAGTCACCATAACGTTTTGCAATGGAATGCGTACTAAGCCTGTGTATGAAGAAACTTTCCGTAGCCGTAGTTTAATTTTAGGCTTGCTTAAGTATGAATATACCTCCACTGAATAGTTACAGGTATACCTACTACTGAAAACGCAGGAACTTTATACTACACATCAATAAATGTATCGCATTAGATTACCTATCATAAAATAGTAATTGTAGAGCATTGTATTACTGCATTAACTAATTATATTACCCACGTATAAGTCCGTATTAAATTGCACTGAGTACAGAAGGGTCATATTGCAATGGCCCTATAAATTATACGCAATTGGGTAATTGGGCAGTTATTATGCGTAAATGGCTTTTATGACAACATAATTCTTGTCTGTGTAATTTTAGAAATGCCTGACCCATCTGTTGTTGTATGCTTTAAGTAGAAGTATTTATGTATTGAATACCTAAATACTATTTAGGTTTGCCGTATGCGTTGTAATCCACTAGGATCCACCGACATGATCCGATCCACATGGGAGCACTTATCCAGTGGAGAGCGCATAAATACATTTTCCTTTGAAACACAACTCACCAATTTACGGGCGGCGGCGCGGGGGACGAGGTAAGAGAGCTGTGATTTGTCAGCCGCTGCGAAACTGTCTGGCGGCCCGTCATCGTACATAGGTTGCGTATACGAATGTTTGTTGAATACAACAAACGTTTGGCTTGCCGCATTCCCCCGCAGGCGCAGTCAATTGGATATATAGTCTCTGGATCCACCCCACCAATAGAGCGAACAGCACCCTGGGGTTCAGACTGAACCTGAGCTGAACCGTTCAGTGTGATCCGCCGTGGTCTTCGTGGAACCTGTGACACTTGCAACTGTTTTAGGATCCACCGTCTTTTCTGTCCCACCGAGTGGTTCAAATAACACTCAGGGAGTTTAGGTAGATCTACTCTGATCTCAGTGAAGCCCATGATACTTTTATATGTCCATTTCGATGACCTGAGGATAATTATGTACCTCTATCTATCTAGTAGAAAAATTGGATGCATAGGTACTAAACAAAAGAATAGATTTAAAGTTAGTTCTCTAAATTAGTAGGTAGTTAAATAAACCTAAATCAAAAACACCTGCCCCTCTAGACAAAGTTAAACGCTAACGCTAGCGAAACGAAACGATAATGAGATTTGACATTTGGCTTCGCTAAGGTGACGTCACGTAGCGATTCCAAATGTCAAATCGCATCGCATACATAAAAAGTTATCGTTTCGTTTCGCTATCCTTAGCGTTTAACATTTTTGAAGTAAAACTTCTTGGGGCACGGGGGTAAAATTTATTTAACCTCTCAACTGTGGGTTATTCATATATTTGCTTTTCAATTGCTACTAGCCGGGTGCTATCACGAGTGGCTAAGAAATGTAACGGAAATTGGAATCGGTGACGTCAGGGTCGGCTGAAGACTTTTAAAACCGCAACTATTTTCAATACGGTTTTTAACTAATCAGATAAGATAATAATACATTCGTACAATAAAGAATGTTAATTAGTGAGAGAAAAACCTGATGAAACGTTAAGAAATAAAAATTATTTTAAGCATTCTTCCACGAGTTCTTGATTTCCGGTATGGCCAAGATGGCGCCGCCGCCGCCGCCGCCACTGGCTGGGATAAACAAAACCAGTGACGATGACGTGACCAAAAACTACTTCGTTCAACCTCTTTGTTGGAACCGGAACTTATGTTTGACAGCTGTGCGATGCGATCCATACAGTTTGTAAGAAAAGAGTTTCATCAATGTCACACGGGTCGATATGGATTTCTAAAACAAGCAAAGCAATGCATACATTTGAGCGAGACGGCTAAAAGACGTGACGTTAGATGGTATATAATCTGAGCGAGATGCAAATAGTAGTGACCTCAGAACAATAGTAGTGACACTATTGAATGAGTTAAGTATATCACCACGAGCGCGACAAATTGTAGATAAGGAATGGTGGGAAATAAATGACATGACGTATTAAAAGTAAGTACAAGTTTAAATAATTTCAAATAATCGGACGTCTGAAACTTAAAAGTAACTTGAAGCAGAGTTTGGATCTCAAAATTGGAAATTTAAATCTCTTTTAGTATAGGTAGGTATAGGTGTATAGTATAGGTACCACTTAATGATCTAGCTACAGAAGTTTTACTTCTAACACGTGTACGGTGCTACACGCGTATCTTTTTTTTTTTTTTTGTTTACACAGATTCTACTTACTAAAATAAGGAGATAGATACTTAATTAGGAACATTTTTAGTAAAATAGGAGGGATCAGTGACAACCGAACTAGTGAAAACACTGTATCTCGGTTGATAAATTAATTACATTGCCTACAGGCACTGATATTCGAAACAGTTAATCAGGAACTATAAGATGTAAATTTTATCGTTTTGATGTAAAAGAATAATAATAATTATCTATCTCCTCAGGTTTTTGGCGACCTTAGAAACTTTTCCGGTATGTTATCAGATAATTAGCTGAATATTGCCGAAGACAATGGTTATGAACAGCTAAGTTTGTATTAGGATGTGAAGAAGCTAGCCAACTCCATTATGTTACGTGACCTCAAGATAGGAAACTTCTCCCATTGTATTTGTGGCCATAATAATATTATGCCCTCGCATCGTCACATCGCAAGCCTTACCTATCTGATAAATGCAGTTCTAAAGGCGCCACACTACTAGATATAGTTTAGTAAATTAAACTTGCTGGCTCGTTTGATTGAAAAGTATGTGTTTTTAAAGCAATCTAAAAATCGAATCGAAAAGGAAAAAATACGCTATTTTGAGAATATGCAGAATATATAGTACGGTATGAATTTGGCCCGTAATAATAAATAACCGGCCAAGTGCGAGTCGGACTCGCGCACTAAGGGTTCCGTACCATATCCGTACCGTTCCGTATCTATAAAAAACCGCAAAATAAAAAACATGCTGTATGGGGGCCCCCCCTAAATATTAATTTTAGTTTATTTAATTATTTATTTTTAAGTAAATAATATTACTCAATATATTGTGAACATTTTAAGCGTCTACCTGGTACCATTATCAATATCGAGCAAAAATGAGCAAAAAAAATCACGTTTGTTGTATGGGAGCCCCCCTTAATATTAATATTTGTTGTTATAGCGGCAATATAAATACATCATCTGTGAAAATTTCAACTGTCTAACTACCACGGTTCACGGCCTGGCGACAGACGGACAGACAGCGAAGTCTCAGTAATAGGGTCCCGATTGGCACCCTTCGGGTACGGAACCCTAAAAACTGTCACCTATCTGAGAGCTATCTTGAGTAATATAGCAAAACCGTCATTGTAACTTAGGCGAAACAACTCGTGTGCTAGCAGTTCATTATTAAGAATCTAATATACTCTAAATTATACAAAAATCAAAGAGTCAGGGGTATGATTCTCGCGTATTCGATATACAGATATCGAAACCTATATCGAGCGATTTTGTATGGGAATCACTCGATCTAGCTGTCGATATCAGTATATCGATTATGCGAGAATACTATACCCCAGCATAACGCACACAAGCACATCGCAAGTGAAGGAGTCAATACTCTCTCTCTCTTCCAGTGAGCTGTCAGGCCAAAGACAAGGAAGACTTCGTCTGTCCTGAAGGCACCACAGGAAACGGCAACTTTGCTGACCCTGCCACCTGCAGGAGGTTCTACCAGGTAAGTTTGTTTTAATTAAATCATGTTAATTAACTAGGTCAGGTGTTTAATATCCTACTTCATAAGGTCACGTGAGATTGCCATGCCCAATTAAAGCCGAGATGGTACAGGCTAGATCAAATGGAGCTAGTTGAGAACAACAATTTGGTTGTGCATTCGGGCACTACTAAAACAACGGCGGACTTCGATTCGAGGGATATTCAAGTGCATTCGGGGTTATATTGCGCGCGGAGACAAGAGGAAAGGAATTTGATAGGTAGGCATTTTGTCGTTCTATGGTATTGCCAGTAAAAATACTGGCAATACCATAGAACGACTCGCACTCTACCGTCAAGCCACCCTTCAGGTGCATTCTAATCCTGAATGAATTTCTTTGAATGATTTCTTTATTTCCAATAAAAGATTCACGTTTTGGTTAAGCCCTAGATCCCACACTAGGATTCCCTGTATCGTGGGGTCTAGTCTCTTCAAGACCATTTACAAATAAAGTTGTATGGAACTTAATTCTATAAAAAACAACATAACATAAGTAGGTAAGTACTAAAAAGCATTTGCAGGACGCAGTCATTCATAGTCAGGCTATTTCTCGCTCGGAAAATGGCAGCGCTCTAGTAGATATGAAATTAAAGTGGTAGGTACTTAATCGAGCATACACAAGTCCTTTTCATAGTCACCTCTTACGAATTGCAAGGAAGAACATATAGAAGCATTTACGTATTCCAATTCTATCAATGTCCCATATTTTAACAAGTCCTACCTAACCCTAGTGTGTTTGGATCAATGTAATTATGTTACCTGTATCTTAAACCTGATTTAAAATTACGAAACAATTGACAAGTTCATTTTGGATGGTGACGTTATCAACGAATTAAAGTTATTCATTCAGTTGTGTTGTAAGCTTGTAAGATGAATTGATGTTTTAAATTACTATTGACATTTCTGGAACTTGATAAACCGGTGGTCCAACTTTAAGGCCTTGATGATAAGAAATTGTTTGAATCAATACCTCGATTCGATTGAGACCCAAGATTCAACTTGTTTTCTGTTTGCACTTTCAGAATACATTATCATATTTATCGAACCTTTAGTGTTCCGTTTAAATGAAAACCCTTTTAGGTTTCGAATCTCATCATTGTAAATACTTTGGATTGTTAAAATGTCAGGATTATAATATCAATTTTTATAGAAATTCATACAATAGGCTTGTGGCCTGTCAAGTCAAAATAGATACTTTTTATGAACTGTCAAAACGGAACTTTTGTTCCTGAGTTCTATGAAATAACAACAGAATGACGTCATGTAAAAGTGCCATCAAATGCTGTCTTTTTTTGCACAAAATTGACTTAATGAAATATATCTGCTGGAAATATACAATTCTGAGAATGTCAAGCCATTTTGTACATAATGCTTCAACTTAAGTCTTGCTCCTAGATTTATTGGATTACCTTGGCCACAAGCCTATTCTGTTGATTATGTAAACGAGATGGGTGAAGATGTACATATGCAATGGCGCTTATACTTAGCGCCGTTGCATATGTACAACTTCAACTTACTATTTTCAAACAATTTAGCTGCTCTTTTTAGGTTTCCGTACAAAAACGGGACCCATTTACGGAGTACTATTCTCTTCTGTGCCATTACTAAGCTTCGCTGTCCGTCCGTCCATCTGTCCGTCTGTCACCAGGCTGTATCTCATTAGCCGTGATAGTTAGACATTCGAAATTTTCACAGATGATGTATTTCTGTTGCCGCCATAACAATAAAAAACCAGCCAAGTGCGAGTCGGACTCGCGCACGAAGGGTTCCGTACCATTATCTATAAACAATGAATGACAAAGTTATCTTTGCGGTTTTTAATAGGTTTATGTTTTATATCTTAAAAACTGCTTATTATATTTTGTTCAAACCAATTTTCATCGAAAGTTTATATTGAGATACACAGCATATATTTTTTATAGATTTATCACTCTCTTACTTTAAAAGTTAGAGGGGGGGGGGGGGACACAATTTTTTCCACTTTGGATGGGTCTGTCTCTTTAAAGATTGACTTTGAGGAAAAATGGTTTTAGAAACCTCCACTTCATTTTTGAAGACCTATCTATAGACACCCCACACATGTAGGTTTGATGAAAAAAAAATTTTTTGGTTTCAGTTTCATGTATGGGGAGCCCCTCTTAAATTTTGATTTTTTTCAGTTTATGTATAAAAATCGTAAATCGTTTCATAGAATACATCTACGTACCAAGTTTCAACTGTGTAGTCCTAATAGTTTTGGAATAAAGTTGCTGTGACATACGGACGGACGGACGGACGGACGGACAGACAGACTTGACGAAACTATAAGGGTTCCTTGTTTCTCTACGAAACCCTAAAAACAAAACTAAAAGACGGAATTAAAATAAATTTTTCAGGGGGCTTCCATACAATCATGTCTGATGATTATTTTGCGGTTTTAAAGATAAATGGTACGGAACTCTTCGTGCGCACTTGCACTTGGCAGGATTTTATAGTTTGTTTTCCTATCAAGGCTTCCGGCCCTGGCTGAAAAGGACCCGTAGGTTAATCCGGACTTATTTTAGTACGCTGTTCATAAATGATTTGAATGATGTTAATTTTTAGGATTCCGTACCCGAAGAGTGGCAAATGGGACCCTATTACTAAGCGTCCACTGTCCGTCTGTCTGTCCGTCCGTTTGTCTTTAAAAATAAATAATTAAATTAAAATAAAATTTATATTTAATGGGTGCTCCCATACAACAAACTTGATTATTTTTTCGATTTTTTTATAGATAATCGTACGGAACCCTTCGTGCGCGAGTCTGACTCGCATTTGGCCGGTTATTCAGCAAGATGGACCCGTAAAATACGAGTTATGTTAACATTGTTCTTGACGCAAATTTTCATGAACTTGTTTCAGTGTGTAGACGGGTACCCCTACCTAAACCGATGTCCTTCAGGGCTCTACTTTGATGACATCAGCAAATTCTGCACCTTTAAGGTAGAGGCTCGCTGTGGGCCCATTCCTACAAGTAAGTGCAATTGTTGTATTAAATACAAATTAACAATAAGTTTAAAAGAGCTCCGTGGTTTAGCGAGTTTCATGCTTGTCTCCCACATTATAGTGTCTATGCTCTCACGCAGGAGATGCAATCCCGGTGCTAACCATGAACCAATGAGATAAGTAATTTTCTTATGTACGTCATACGGACTTTAGAAACGGTGTTCGAAAACATCGTGAGGAAAACCTTCAGTACTCCATAGCTGCGGCGATGGGCTAACCCTCTGTCACGCAAAATGGAGTATTGAGTCACTGGCTGTGGCTGAAAGTGGGCACAGTGGTGCCTCTGCCACCCGTATGGGAAAAGGCGTGATTCATTATATAATATTATATTAACTTATATATTTAAAAAAAAAAAAACCCAACGACTGAAACATAGCTCTAAACTCTAAAGAGTAAAAAAGTGGCCAAGTGCGAGTCGGACTCGCCCATGAAGGGTTCCGTAGTAGCCAGTAATTATAAGAATGGATGTTTGTGTTGTAACTTTGTTTTTCATAGTGTTTGTATGAATGAAAAAGTTATCTTTGCAGTTTTTAATAAATGTTTTATATCTTAAAAACTACTCATTATATTTTATTCAAACCAATTTTCCTCGAAAGTTTATATTAAGATACACAGCATATATTTTTTATAGATTTATTACTTTCTTACTTTAAAAGTTAGAGGGGAGGGGGACGCAATTTTTTCCACTTTGGATGGGTATGTCTCTTTAAAGATTGACTTTGAGGAAAAATGGTTTTAGGAACCTCCACTTCAATTATGAAGACCTATCTATAAACACCCCACACATGTAGGTTTGATGAAAAACATTTTTTTTGGTTTCAGTTTCATGTATGGGGAGGCTCCTTAAATTTTTATTTTTTTCAGTTTTTGTATGAAAATCCTAAAGCAGTTCATAGAATACATCTACCTACCAAGTTTCAATTGTGTAATCTTAATAGTTTTGGAATAAAGTTGCTGTGACATACGGACGGACGGACAGACAGACTTGACGAAACTATAAGGGTTCCTTATTCTCTACGAAACCTTAAAAATATTACCGGTGGCGGCGCGGCAGTCCAGCGATTCGGCTAAATGCAAGCAACTTTGCTCGCTTCTGCGCTAATCGATACTTCATTTATCACATCATCATAGTTTATATTTTCTGGGGCAATCCCAAATCAACATTTGAACTTTTCGATAAGGAAATTCTACTTTTATTGCACGATTCTAAAAATATTCATAAGATTAAGTAAAAATCATTTTTCGCATAGTAAATAACTTCGACTCAAATATGAGATTTAAGTGCACATCAAGAACAATAAATTTTTATTTACATATACGCGAAAAAAAACACCAAATGCATTTTGAAGTTCCATTTTTTTAACAAACAGGCCCACTGATTGAATTCGTGGAATACTTTCTGCACAATCTCAATCCAGAATTTTTAGGCTTTCCAAACGGTTTAATCCCAAATACAGAGCTATATCCCAAATACATAGCTAGCAGGATTAAATTGCCTGCTGCCACGTGCTACGACAGAAACTGAAGGCTGATGAAAATGCAATGAAGCGTCGATAGTTTTGGCTGGAGATTATAATACATCCAGGTGTCAGATCAGAGGCCCTACTCTTTAGTCTACATTAAAAGCCACACGACAGCAGCTAACCTAACTAAAACTTCATAAATCCACTTTTTAAACACTAGGGATGTCACCAAAACAATCGGAAAGAATCCAAATTGTATATTCAGTTGAACTTATAAAAGAGTTGTTAATCGTCATCGCTGCGTAGGATATTCTTTTCTCAGTTAATATCCATAAACATTGTTTTGGATCGCAGAGGCATCAAAATTATTATCAATACCAACGACGTTCTTGTGTGTCTGTGTTTTTGGAACAGGCCAAGAGAGATATTAGATAACTAAGATAACTGAAGAAACAAGAGTAAAATGGACGCCTTAGACTGACATCTGTCACGAGATCTATTATCTTTTTACCATTTTTACCCCTCCCATCAACACCTGAGTTTACCTGTGATACTTTGGGCTTCAACCAAGGAACTTTAACTTCTTCTAATCATGACATATAAAGCAACTGTAGTTGACACAGCGGCAGCAGTCTAATTTTGTCAGCCACACTGTTTGTACCTACCATTTTACGAAACAGAGTATCTACTGATATCTACCATTACCCCAGTCGGCAGAGAGTTTTACCTCGAAAAAATTCCAAATTCAACGAAACATAAGTATGTTGTTTGTGACTATTCAGTAGTGCTACACCCAATTTTCCGAACAAATAAAGCTTGTGCTAACTTGAGGAGGGGCGAAGAAACGTTTTTTTTTGGACTTTTTCCAGATTTTCACGTTTAATTTGAAAAAATTTAATAATTTTAAGAAATAGTGTTTGAATAAATCAAAGACGACAAAATTTCGCGTCGATAACAAAAATAAATATACAAAAATTGGTCCAGTACTTCGACTTTTATCGTTATCCAAAATAATCCCAGAACAATCAATCCATAGAATGAAAGGTATGGCCCAAAACCTTTTGGACCTGGAAGATGTTCTGGGATGTAGTATACCGTCGAAAAAGATTCTATGCAGATGTGGCTGGGTAAATACAAGAAATGAAACACATGATTCTATTGATTTGGGAGTATTTTGGACTCCAATAAAAGTCAAACTACTGGACCAATTTTGGTATTTCTTTTTGTTATCGACGTGAAATTTTGTCATATTTGAGTCAATCATACACCTATTCTTTCAATTATTGTTTTTTTTAATAAATCGAAAAAAACTGGAAGAAGTCCCAAAAAATATTGGTTTTTCGCCCCTTCTCAAGTGAGCACACGCTTTATTTGTTCGGAAAATTGGGTGTAGCACTACTGAATAACCCAAAAACAACTTGCTTAAGTTTCGTTGAATTTGGAATTAACATTTTTTGTATGGACTGAAAACTCTGCCGGATGGGGTATCATGACACGTACGCCTGTAAGTGATTCGCATGGACCATTAAATTATAACAAAGACAGCAAAATCTGTTGCTATACATATTCAAACTACGAGTACCTAGTTGATAATTTTATTAATATCCAGCATGAATAGAATCAGGAACTGTAACGTATTATACGCTCAGTTGACAAAGTTTGCGAAGCAACTACGACATGTCTGTAAAGTTAGTGTACTTGCCTGCTCTAAACTAATAAACTCCCCGATACACGTGACATCACCGGGTTGTCTCTGTCCTCATTTAGGGGTTTAGGGGTTAGTTCATTACGGCTGACAGTCATCACTGACACTCTGTCTAATGAGAACGAACCCAGGCTCATAGTGATCGGTTGTCATGTCAAGCATTTTTGAAAGGGGCGGATCCAGGATTTCATATTGGAGTAGGGGGAGGTAGGTAGGTATGCACAAGTGAACAAAAACAATGTATTTATTTCATTGAATATTTACTATCAGCCAGTCAGTCAAAAAGTATAGTATTGTGGTCATCGGAGACTCTAACCACCATTTCTTCTTCCATTTCATTCTCTCTCTCACAGTGTTCCAATGTGCAGATGAGACAAAACTGACGATTACTATAGCTCACTTGACCACCGTAAGATCGTTGACGTAGACTTTATGTCAAACTACATAATGGCTCTTCCAGATCAACGAGAAGGTTGAACGTTTACGATGGTCGAGCTATACGTATACTATGTAATTATCTTAGCATTAAAAAAAACGTTCATCCTTGGTTCAGATATCTATCTAACTTTAATATAAATACAATATACATCTTAACTTACAACTAAAAACAATTAAATTAAATAAAAAAAATCCTTGAGGTCACCGCCGCCGTAGAGTGGCAGGGTGCCCAACATGCTGGCACCATTACCTCGCTAAAAATTGATTTGTCAACAGCACCAGCACCGATCACGGAAACGCCCTTGGATCTGGCTACCAAATGTGACACAGCCGAGTGCCAGCTGCCTTACTGCTACTGCTCTAAGGACGGGACCCTCATCCCTGGAGGTCTGGACCCGGAAGACGTGAGTGTCATGAACAGCAAACATGTTGCCGTTCATTAGATCTTCTTAAGCGGAGAGACAAGAGGGTTAGCAAATCGCGAAAAATCGAAGAGCTTAATTCCTAAAGGCTGTGCACATTTACGTGCGTTTACTATACTACCTAAGGATGTTCTACTTGCCTTTGCGCCTGTTGTTTGTTAGTTAGTAAATTAATACCCTACAAATAACTACTAGTAATCACCAGTTCCTGTTTTGTTTACTTTTGGTTGTTTTCTATTAGAGGCCAATGCCTAGCAGTGGGTCTATTTGGGATATAAAAAAGTTACTTATATTTCTTATTTTTCCTCAGGCCTCAATTCAAACGCGAGTCAACACTATTCTTTGAATAATATTGACAACTTTATTAAAATTCTCTATGTAATTTCGATTTAATTTCACCGAACAATAATTAATTAACCTACTATGTAAAGTTTTATCGAAAATCCATTTGCCAAACGATGTAGCGTTTCAACGAAAAACCACATGCCGATGTCTCGTTTAATTGAAACGTTGAGATTGGAATCATAACATCATTAGCCACTCTGCGTCTCAATCATGGCCAATAGGAAGTTGACATACAATTGATCATTCGATTATCCGGGGACGTCACGTCTAATTGTATGATCTTTTTTTACCAGGAATCTTGCAAGATTCCACACATTCGGTGTGCCAAGCTAACGCGATAGATAAATAAATAAAAATGTATCAGCAGTAAATTACAAAAATGCGCCTCAACGTCACTACGTCGTAGATCATTCTAAGCAATGTATCTCTATATATCTATCTTTCCAGCCTCCAACACCTACTATTGAGTAAGGGCCTTCTCTTTATTATCTACTTACATCTAGTCATCTAAAATATCTAAATTGCAAATCACGAAATCAGCGTTTCGATAGTTTTTCTTTTGACTTATTTATTAAAATAGTCATCATTTTAGTCGTCATCTCTATTTGTTGCTCCAACAATATATCCATTCTAGGTTCCTATTATAAATGTAAATTTTTCATAGCATGCGTGTATTTATTGTTTGTAGGCTGTTATAATGGGCTGGGAAGTGGTCGAGATCGGAATAACCCGGTATATCGATAACATACGCACTCTATCATAGAAATATGAGTAGTCTGCTACGTAATTACGAATTACTACTTTCTATTGATATATCAAGCTGTCTCGACGAACTTAGTAAACTTGTATGATATGCGGAGATAGTATCTACGGAGTCGCCCGAAACAAAACAAGAAAAGGCATGCTCGCCTCAAAAGACAACATTAAATTCGCTATTCGGTAAAATCCACGTGACTTTTCGTTTCGAAATGTCAAATCGCTTAGAATTTCTTAGCGCGTTGCATCTTCTCTCCGGGCCCCGCGATATTGAATTGACTGTCGCTATTGCGCGATGTTTACTTAGTAAACGCAACGACGGCCGATGACCATGTTACGCAAAATGATGAGTTGATGACGCAACCGTGCCTCTGCCTCTCCGGGTAGGAAAAGGCGTCGCGCTGTAATAAAACTCCTGTTGGATACAAATTAGATATTGAATAAAATCAATTTAGAGTATAGCTTAACCCTCTATTCGACACATCTTATCTATCTCTTGGTAATTCAATTTTAATCGTATCCCGGTAAAAGCCTGTGCCCCTCAGTGGGGAAATAAAACGAGCTACATTATTTTCTATGTTCCTGTTTTTTCAGACCCCTCAAATGATCGTCCTCACATTCGACGGAGCCGTCAACTTAAACAACTTCAACATGTACAAGAAGGTGTTCAATGACAAAATCAAGAACCCTAATGGCTGCCCGATCCGTGGAACATTTTTCTTATCTCACGAGTACAGGTGAATACTGCCCTTATTCAATTAATTACTTTAAGTGCTGGATTTTTTACTCCTTTTATTACGGGATAGAAACGATCAGGAGATCTCAATGTTGAGTGAATCCATTTGTTTGGTTAGAAGCTCGAAATGTTGATTAGAAAAGTAATAATTGTGATGGACGGATAAATTGAAATGGATTGGCTCTCTGTCTTACAATCTCAGTAATTTGGGAGAAAATAATGTGCTATTCAATTTCTAAGGTGTTTGTATAAATCTTATCTTTGTTGGTTATCTTATTACATTAGGTTGGCTAGATCCATAGATAATATTTCCAAAACGGCAATATGCATGCATCCATGTCCCTGAAAACCGCTGTAAAGAATCTATCTATGCTTCTAATGCTTCACATAGGAAAAGCCTCTTACACGTATATTAAAGTAGTCTAGGTAGAGTATTTTTAGTAAAATACCAAAAACCATTACAAATGGCGCATTATATTTTGAATCGCGCGTGTGTGAATGCCTCGCTGAATACAGAAATTCTTCGTTTTCAGCAACTACGCGATGGTACAGGCCCTGGCACATGACGGACACGAGGTAACGTAGACAGATATTGCCATTGTGTTTTTGGTATGCACTGCGAATATGATGATTTTGCATTTGAATGAGAGCGCCATATAATAATCTGTGATACCTACATATACTACAGGCCTTGGCAATGACTTTTGAAAGCTTTTGGAGTAAACCAACGCGCCCAAGCTTGCGTCCGTGGTGGCGTGCACGGTGGCGATCAGTTATTGTGTACGAATTTGAACCTTGTGCAGTGCGTCCGCAAACACCAATTGATCGCCACCTCGCACGCCACCGCGGACGCGAGCTGAACGCGCTGGTTTTGTCAAGCCTTTATTAGTTCATCAAATGTGAAATGATCCCATCAATAAACTTTCCATAATCACAAATTATAAAATAATTTTTCGTCAATACTGTTGTACAGTCGGCGTCATACATTGATTTGAGACTTTTGCTGTGCAGATAATTTGTGGCCGTTTACATATACTAAGTATTTATGTGTGTGTGATGGATGTTCTATTAGCGTGCAAGAACCTTTTTTTGGTGCCTAGCTAAATACGCAATTGGACTTATAGTCACGATTCACGATCATGTTGATTTTAAGTCCAGAGTGAAAAATCAATTAACTTAACGTAATTAATTATACGAGTCATTCACAATTTATTTCACCCAGGAATCATAATTTCTGCTTCCAGCTCTGAAAGGGTATCTGGGCAATATCTGTAGCTCGATTTCTCATATACCCTACTATACATATCATATAGCGATTCTTTACAAATTCAATTTAAAGCTTGTGTGAAATTGTTTTGATTGGTCAAAAGTAATTTTGGACTTGACGAACATCCTTCAAACAATCAGTTTGAAATTAATTGTGATATACGTCAGGGATACAAAATAGATCTACTATAATAAAATGACCGCAAAATAAGACCGCAGTCTCACTGCAGGGAGCAAGCAATTGTTCATGATTCCGTATTTCAGAAGAAGATCTTTGTGAATTCAAAATATTACCTCACAAAGGATGAAACTACGACTATTGTCTTGAAAGACTGCCTGATACACGTCTCAAGACAACAAAAGACATCTCGCATTGAAACCAACTTGTTCAAAGCCAACCTTCGTTGTGTTAAAGTTTATTTGCTTAGTATTTGCTGCCTTGCCAGTAATTACAGTTTGTATGTTCATCTTGGCAAGAAATTATGGAAATTAAATTAAAACTAAATAAGAATTTGGTTGTTCAATGATTACATGCAGAAGACGGCTAGTATGTCACTCATGTCATCATTTATTTTCTATCATATTTTTCAAGTTATGTACACTTCATTATATTTTTTTAGGTAGACCTAAGTTTGAAAGATAAAAGGTGAGTCAAGTACTGATCTCACTCAGCTCAATGATTGTGAAAGGTCAATGGCCAATTAATGTTGTAAATAACCGTTTTCCTCTTCACAGATGGCAACAGGCACCGTCTCCCAGCAACAGGGGCTTCAGGACAAGGGCTACGAAGAGTGGGCGGGAGAGATGATCGGAATGCGGGAGATTCTCCGAATATTCGCGAACGTTTCCCGAACGGAGATCGTCGGCTCACGCGCACCCTTCCTTAAGCCTGGCCGGAATACGCAGTATAAGGTAAGCAGAATTTAAAGGGCGAACCCCTTTTTAGAGTACCGTACCCGAAAGGAGCCAAACGGGATCCTATTATTAAGGCTCCGCTGTCCGTCTGTCCGTCCATCCGTCCGTCCGTCCATCAGCGGGTCCTAGAGCACGAACCGTAATAGCTAGAAAGTTGAAATGTTTACAGAATGTAAATATCTGTTGCCACAACAACAATAAATACTGAAATACGAGAGATATTACAAATTAAAGGGGGTCCCCATACAAGAGACGTGTTTTTAATTTTCTTTTTGTTTTTGTCTTATTGTTTTGAGTGCTTAAGTTGTGTTGTACGATGGTACGGTACCCTTCTAGTGCGATTCCGACTTGCACTTGACCGATTATTTGTTTGGATCCTGGGATAATCCCAGAAACGTTCGACGTTCTTTACCTTTTCCCATCTTCTTCTTAGTGCCTTTCCACCACTTCCTTTGCCTTTACATTTGCGTTTAAGTTACGTTTACACACACATTCGTTTATTACACGTTTATTATCCGCACAGTCAGGATATGCGTAGGTTTGCATGACTGACGAACGCTGAATGAGCTCATATCAATGATGTAAATACAACTGCACGAAGAAAGTTGTTACATCATGCTGTGTAACGCAGCAGTTTGCTATTTAAAGACACTATACTCTGTACTGTACCCATGTTTAGCCAATCAGGCCGATTTCCAGAGGCATCAGAACCAAACTAAAATAAACAAACTTGAATTTTGCATCCGGAACCGACCATTTTAAATATGCTGTCCTATACTATGAGGTCGAAATGAAGTAAATCAACTATTTTGAAAATGTCTATGACTCACGCGCATTCCTTAAACGGATATTGATACCTAATATCGAGTGATTTTTTATGGAAATCCGTCGTCGATATCCGTATATGGAATGCGCGAGCATCATATCCTAGGTCATCTTATCGCGAGCCCTACTAATTGGACTTTACCTATACAGGTTGTATCAGAAAGGTGTAGTCATAATTTAAGGAGGTTGTTAGGGACATCATTCTGAGCAACTTTCACCATGAAACCGATTTGACCGACTTTAATTTTCACATCTCTATACAAATCAGCTGACCGCCCGGGCCAAACTTATGGAGCAATGAAAAATAAAGTTGCTCTGATCAAATCGGTTTCACAGTAAAAGTTGCTCAAAATAGTCTCCTTAATAACCCCCTAAAATATGACACCCTTCTGTTACACCCTGTAGTATCCAAAACCTATACAATATAACGCATAGCATAATCTACACATAATTTTCAGTTCAAAGGTTTTGAGTCCCTATTTAAGCTACGTCGTCGTCGTCGTCGGGCCGCGGACTTTAGATGGTTGAACTATATTTGTTTGAGACAGTCAACTGAGCGCTTTATCATACAGTCCGGAAGGTGAGACCTGAGAAATGCGTTTGTGTGAGTGCTTCCATCTAAGACATCAACGAAGTGTGAGACTTGTCCATATGAGTCTCGTCAGTGTAGTGTTCTCATCAAGTAGCTCATTGACCGGCCATGTGCATGCATACAATCGCAATTTTCAGGTTTCGCCTTCTTGCCTGTACGTGATATAGGATGCGTAACCATAAACTTGAACGAACGGTTTGAATCATGCATTCTGTTTGTGTTACGTGAGTTACGATGCGTGCTGCGTACATTACAATATATTTTACATACCTACACAAGGTACAATGAGAAACAACATAAAACATCTTTTATAAATGCAGCTTAGTTTCGAATATAGGGTATGTATGGGCCACGCTGAGTAGTTGGCTCGTACACCCGAAGTAGTTGAGGAGGAAGTGTGGTAGTTGTGAGCACCAAGTAGAGACGAGTAGTTGATTGTTCTACGTTTATTTGGTAAGTAAATAATACTATTGTACAGTGAGGTATAACCTAAAGTAATAAATGCAAGCTTAGTTATAAAAAGTAGTACGTGTTAAATAACCGTACGTACAGGGTAGCTACAGATACTTATGGATTCAACAGCCAATTTCTAAGTGACAATATGTTGTGACCGAAAAGAGCAATCCAAGTACGGAAAGAGACTGTTGTATACTAACTGTTGTAACTATATCTTTATCTCATTTTAAGAAACTTAAGTAGGGTAAGCAGTACAATGATTGGCACCTTAAGGAAAATCTCATGTTTGAGGTTCAATATCTATGTAGGTAGCTATTGAAACTATCATGATGTTGTGTTTTCTACTACTATAGGGATCTAAGAACCTAATAAAACCTGATTTATCTTTCTAAAATCTAATTTTAATTCATCAATTCACAAAATAGTGAAAAATTACCCAAAAGTACATTCATTGGCCCCTTCAGCACAATGATTAGCCCTATAATAAGTATAAAGATTGGCATGCTAATCATTATACACGTGAGGTGCCAATGAATGTACTCCATTGAGTAATAGTGATGGGAAATAAAATAAAATACCTAGAACTTTATGAATTATATTCTTGAATGTTATCCGTAGATTCCGTAGAACCTGCTACTTACCTCAGATTTCGACTCATTCGAATGTGGGTACCTTATCTATCTATACCTATAATACCCTATATACAAAATATTTTTGGTGAAAATACCCACCTCTAACCTTTCCAAACTTTTAATAAAATAAAATATAAAATGTGCACATCACTACTAGATAAAAGCATAATCGTAAAAACTCAGTACATTGATTGGCCCCACTTAGAATACAATCATCAGCAGTGCCAATGGCCAAAAAGTACAATGATTAGCAGTGCCATCATTTGTTTACTGAGGGCTGATGACAGTTTTGAGTGCATACTTTTAAACAACTCATTCGTCGCAATTAATTAAGGTAGTAATTGCAATTAAAAAATCTGAAATAGTTTTAACAATCATTAGCCCCGGTGCCAATGAACTGCACCTTCATAGAAACTTAAGGTTACAATGATTGGCCCCAAATAAAACTGATTTTAGGCGTTGAAATACAATAACAAACTGCTTAATATCATAACTTGACTCATATAATAACAACAAAACCATTAACTCGCATCTAGACTTCCAAAATAACAAGTAAAAAGGCTTCAACACTCACCTGTTTCTTAACAAAAATCGTAAGGATTTCAACAATCCGCACCACACAGAGACATGTTGGGAAAGAACATTTTTTCACAGAGTTACCAGTAGTTTCATCTAAAAACTACCAATTTGGTGTTGTCACTTACGAAATGGTGGAATTAATAGAAATTTTTGTTTTACTTTTCTTATCTGGTAATTCTTAATAATTGTGTTCAAAGTCCAGAGTGCCAATCAATGGGGGGGTGCTGGAATTAGTACCCTTTACCCTACAATTCAGTAATAGGATTTATTACATTTAGAGATATCCAATAGTACTTACTGAGTTTTGCACCTGCGCTTGCGCACGCGTTTATGTCTTTTGTATGCGCGGTGACTCGGGCCTGAGGCGGGCGGGGCCGCACTCTATCCACACCCGCCTTGTCACTTCAGTGAACTAGGGATGGGCCGGCTCCTGGGTTGCCGGGTAATGGGTAAAGGATACCCGGCATGTTTTTTTCCGGATTTTACGGATATCCGGCAAAATTACCCGGCATTAAAATGCCTTTTAAAACCCACCGCACGAAAAGGCTAAGCGGTGCGGAGCGAGGCAGATAGGGGAGGGATGCATGATGATGCCAATTACTATCAACTTCATCCCGGCGGAGGCTGGATTAGTTTATGAAAATAAACGCAACCGTGTTGATCTTACACGTGCTGAAAAACTTGTATTTTTACATCACAATAAAAAATATCAAATTAATTAATGGATTTCATTGACTAATTGCTGTAATAATAAATGAGAAATAAAAAATTGATTTAATCCTTAAAATTACCAGTTGGTTTAAGTTAAAAGTGTTTAAAAAACACGTTTACCTGGGAAAAGGAGGAGTTTCTTATTTTATTTGTAGTGCCGGCATTGTCGACACGGGATATTAATATTGATATTGATCACTGACACCATCCGGTATCCGGCGGGATCCTAAAAAAGTGCCGAAACTACCGGGTACCAGATCCAAGCCGGGTACCCGGTGAATTTCTAGTATGGACGCCAGCGGCGGTATCATAAGTTCGATATTTCGCGCCCACCTTAGCCTCCGCGCAAGCCTCTCACTCTAGACGAGGCCGTTTTAGTTGCCAGGAACTTTTACCTGGTTCGCCGACACATCTTATGGCCGGCATACACCATCAAGCCTATCGTCAAATCGGCATGACTGCAGGCTTGATCAAATCTGCAGTTCGTCCATCTACACCACATACGAGCAGTTTGATTGTCAAATCGGCATGACGGCGTTCAATTGAAGCCATGGCGTCAGACGTCAAATCGGCATGATCCACCAATACACGGTCAAATCGGCATGATCAAGTCTAATCGAAATTCGATTTTGCCGTCAAATCTAACTGTCAAGCCAAATCCACTCATACACATCAAATCTAACTGATCAAATCGTTCGTCAAATCAATCGTCATTCCGATTTGACGATAGGCTTAATGGTGTATGCCGGCCATTATATAACAATAGTTTGCCATTGTTCGGTCGTTTGTTCGAGCGGTGTGCTTTTGAGAGAGAAGAGGTTATAATCATTTCATTCTTTGTGAGACATCAACCACCAATCGATCTGATTAGTTCATCAACTACTTGTCCATTGCAGGTGATGGAAGACTTCGGCTACATATACGACAGCTCCATCGGCGTGCCTCCCCAGCCCATTCCGGTGTGGCCCTACACGCTGGACCACGTCATACCCCACGACTGCAAGGCCGGCACGTGCCCTACCAAGTCTTTCCCGGGTGAGTGACACTGATGTTATTACGCAAAATAAACATATTTATATTTGTATTGCTGTTGCTGTTATTGATGATCACGCTGTAGTGCGTCGGGGATGTTCGCGGAGGCGCGCATTGTCTGCTTCTGCACAACGCTACGTAAGCGATGCGCCTCGACGCTCGCCAGACTCCGCGCCAGCCGCAGCACCATCCTGTCTGTGATCGCGGGTCAAGTTGACACCCGTTTCACCAGACAATGGTCAAATATAATTATTAAGTCTAATTGTCATTATTAAACCTTATAATAAGTACAAATGTATGTAATGCCTGAAGTAGAAGTTTATGAAACGGTTGCATAATACCTAGTTATGTGCAGTTTCATACACTACTTTATCTACTCTCTCTTACAAAAATCAAAGTTAAAACACAATAATATTTCCACATAAATCAGTGCTTAGACACAACCTTACGACACAACCAACAAAATGTTGTCACGTCACGTTGACGTTTTGCTGCCGCCAAAATCCAGCATAACACTGTGCATGCACGGAACGGCCATAGTATCAAACCTCAGGATCAATGAACCCCTTTGTTTAAATCTTCATGCCTCCAAGTACTTATCAAACACTGACTGGCTGTTTGGTTGTCAACTATAGCTAAAAAAAACTTTCCAACGATACAGATTATCAAACACCTTGGCTGTACGGTTTCAAGACCCTTGCCTTTCCCAAAAAAAGTAGAACTGTATCGTTATGGAAAAAAAGTTTAATAATAACATTAGTTTTGGACGTGGAAAGGACGTGAACGACTGAAGAAATATTATTATTACTACCCAAAAAAGAACAACACTTATCTGTAAAAATGTGCTAATCTTCCTGACTAATCTCTGCTTTCAAAATGTCGTGTCTCCAAATCTTACCATGCCATATGAAAATACCTCAGCTTTAGTGTACCCATTAACCGTTCGATTGAAATCGTAAAACTAGTATCCGCGGAGCAGTCCCAACAACCCCAAATGATATCTCGAAGTTTTGCGCTTTGCTTATTTGAAGCTGCCCTCAGACAAACTAAACAATTACAAAATATTGAGTTTAAATAAACATAAACAAACACAGCGTCATGACTTTTCCCATACTGGGTGGTAAAGGCACAGTTGTACTCACGTTTATCCAGTTAACTAATCATTTAGCGTGATAAGGGGCTAGCCCATTGCTGCAGCTAAGTGACTAATAGCATATCAACCGACAGCGAACATGTGGTTTTAAAGGCACTAAATGTGAATAAATAATAATTATGAACTAAGGCAGCTCCATAGATTTTTGTTCATGCTACCTACTGTACGAGCGAAAATCGCCACTTGCCCTACTAAGACTCTCCCCATGTGTTGACATTTCTTCTTACTTGTCTATAAGCAAGCACTGGGGTGGCTCGGATTTACATACTTTCTATCCTGCTTTACCTATCAATGTATGTGTGTGTGTGTGTCTGCCTATCAATGTATGTGTTTGTGTGGTGTCTGCCGTATACATTAAGTTGCCTTTTCATCAGGAGGCCGTGTTGCTCTATGTTTTCGTCCGAAAACAGTGGTTGTTTTAATGTTTTGGGAGATTTTAATCGATTAATTAGAAATCTGGAATAGAATCAGGATCTCTGGATTGTATACATTTTTTGATAAAATCTCGAGAAACTATGAAATCCAGCAATAAATTTCCATCAGCATCCCTATCCATATTTGGCTCCAAACCATCGGTGACCGAGTTTGATAGCACTCTCGTATGCACCTAATGCACATACAAATGTCGCCCAAACAAACGGCGAATCTATTATGCGAATCCACGCATGTCACACATGGCGACCAAACTATCCGCACACACACCCGGATTACCTATGACTTGCTACTTACGTACAGACATGTACCCAAAAAGCGCTAAGCTGGGAGATATGCACAAACAGTATTTACTTTTAAATAGGGAGCACTTATCCAGGGACAGCGCATAGATACATTTTCCGTTGAAACACAACTCATCTATTTACGGGCGGCGGGGGTAAGAGAGCTGTGATTGGCCAGCCGCTGCGAAACTGTCTGGCGGCCCGTCATCGTACATAGGTTGCGTATGCGAACGTTTGTTGAATACAACAAACGTTTGGCGAGCCGCGTTCCCCCGCAGGCGCAGTCAATTGGATATATAGTCTCTGCTTTAAAATGACAATTCGGGGATTCTCCAACTAATCACTTTTCAATTCAATTTTTGGATTAATGGCTACTACTGTGGATCCCTACAGTAATTCCGCCAATATCACATGTTAAAGATGACACGAAGTTTCCAACCATCTTTTGGCGAGCGATGACAGGTAGAACAAACGCTTGATGACCAAGAGGAATGAAAGGTCGGTGTTGATGACAGGAATGCATTAAGTTGCGTAGAAGTGGCTCCCCCTGTAAACGTCACTCATTAGCCAAAAGATCGTTGGCTGTACTTGGATTCCATAGCTCCTTTTCTAGCCCCCTATCACATAATAATCGGTCAAGTGCGAGTCGGAATCGGACAAAAAGGGTACCGTACCATCGTACAACACAACTTAAGCACTCAAAACAATAAAACAAAAAGAAAATTAAAAACACGTCTCTTGTATGGGGACCCCCTTTAATTTGTAATATCTCTCGTATTTTAGTATTTGTTGTTGTTGCGGCACATTTACATACACATTCTGTGAAAAATTCCACTTTCTAGCTATTACGGTTCGTGTTGTAGGACCCGATGACGGACAGACGGACGGACGGACAGACGGACTGCGGATCCTTAGTAATAGGGTCCCGTTTGGCACCCTTCGGGTACAGAACCCTGAAAACGAGTAAATTACTAAAAGTATGGTCGGATGACATCGTCAAAACTGCCGGGAAACAGTGGATAAGGTTGGCCTAGAACCGCAAACAAAGAAACAACGAAGATTGCGTTGGCTTGGCCACGTACATCGAATGGCCCCCGAGAGACTTCCACGCCAAGTAATGTTGAGTCAAATTGCAAACGCGAAGAGACCTGTAGGGCGCCTAAAGCTACGGTTTAAAGACTCCTGCAAGCGGGACATGATCAGCTTTGGAATACCGACCGACTGCTGGGAAAATCGCGCCGAAATGAGACCTGAATGGCGCCATGAGATCAACATCGGAGTTTCAAAGCATGACATGTAAAAAAGTACTAACAGCGTGGCTAAAATCGTTAAGCTATGAGGACACTGAAAGTCTTCTGTCAATCATCTCCTGATGATCTCCCCCTGTCCTTCCACACACACATACACACACCCTCACACATACCCACACACCTTCACACACACCCTCACATACACCCACACATACACCAACACCTACACACACCCCCATACCCACCCTCACACACACACTCACACCCTCTCACACACACTCACCCCACACACACCTCACTTACACACACTTGCAATCTCTGACACGCCACACCATAACACTCTCTTACCTATCTGATAATTAAATTGCACCTACCTTGGGTACCTTGATTACTCCGGTTCAGCGTCGGGAGAGGCTGGTAATCTGTCAAACAGGACCTCCTAGTACGGATACCAGTCTCTCACATAGATATGACAAAACACATAGCACCTAAGTTAAGTTTCACCTGTAAAACTATGTGAGAGAACAAAATAAACCTTTTTGTATTTTTTTGTATTTTGTATGACGAAAACTGGCTGGAGAACATTAAGCAGAAAAAGCTTCGCTGTGCCTCATCTCCTCCAACGGATTCGCGATACGAGTGCAATCGATGTGGCAAGAAATGCGGTGCCGCAATAGGGCTGTATAGCCATCAAAGATGATGTGGGGTACAACTAACACACAGCGCTGCAACTATCATCTTCACAGATGTTGTGGCCAAAAAAAAAAACAAAAAAAAACACGTTTACCTTGGTTATTGCTTACGAGCAACAAATCGTTCTCATGTTGTTAATTTCCGGACACAATTGTGATCTTTAAATTTATGTGTTTGAAACTGAAAGATCGTAGTAGCAGCTCTGTGGAGTGACCCAAGAACCGCCATATTGTCGATTGGTTGCAACAGATAAACTAAGAAAAATCGGTCAAGCGCGAGTCCGACTCGCGCACGAAGGGTTCCGTACCATTATCTATAAAAAACCGCAAAACAATCACGTTAGTTGTATAGGAGGCCCCTTAATACTAAGTTTCTTTTGTTTTTTAGTATTTGTTGTTATAGCGGCAACAGAAATACATCATCTGTGAAAATTTCAACTGTCTAGCTACCACGGTTCATGAGATACAGCCTGGTGACAGACAGACAGACGGACGGACAGACGGACGGACAGCGAAGTCTCAGTAATAGGGTCCCGTTTCACAACCTTCGGGTACGGAACCCTGAAAACTATCAAAATGGGCTTTTCTATAATGGTGACACTGAAGTGAGCAATTGGCAGTTTTTAAGCCCACTAAGAAAAGAAATACGAGAAGAAGAAAGAACAGCCATCCAGGGAATACCTGTTTATCTTATACAATAATTAAATATTTGCAGGTATCTGGGAGTTCCCATTCAACGCGCATTATGTGGAGTCCTTCGAGGGAGGTCATTGTCCTTACTTGGATCAGTGTGTGCTTCACAGTCACGATTCGGATGAGGTGAGTGAAACATACATATTATTATAATTTTGAAGAACAGTCAAAACGGTATTTTTGGTATGAAAATACTTGCAATTGACGTCATATCCATATATCCAATTTTAATAACCTGCTGACATACAGAACGACGCTAGGCTAGGATTGCTGGAAGAGATCTCTTATTAGAGGTGCACGCCTTTGCACATGTTTTTTCATTATCTGTGTCTGTATGTCTGTATTCTGTTTTTGTGCAATAAAGTATAAAGTAAGTAAAGTAAGTAAGTAAAAAAACGCATGATGATCATGTCGCACTACTACTGTAATTTTTCGATAAGTTTTCATACAAGCTACAATTTCCTAGTTAAGCAATACCTCGAAATTGGCTTCACACACTGCCGCGTATTGATTTTCATGAAATATTTGTAAAATATAGAATGGCCACGTTTAATTTTTTTTTTCTATATTTGTGTTGTTTATCGTCAACAAAGTACGTTAATGCGGGTTTAAATGTCTGGTTTAAATAAAGGTAGAGTTTTTGGTTCATTTCCGTTTCAATTAACTGTGTCCGGAATTTCAAAGCTTTATACAAGTTTTATTACCATTTTGATGAACATGTGCCATGAAGATTTACTTTCCTATTTCATTGGTATGTATGAGAGTTAGAGTATACATTATCAACGCTTTTTGTTTATTGGTCGTCGGTTCGTCCAATGGACGAAAGGACCCAATTATTTTGTTCTGTTTTTAGTGTTTGAACTTTAATACGATGTGGATTGGTTGAAAATCGCGGGCCGTGGACTTTGGACGGACGCGCTATAGTAACATCAAAGTCTTAGGTCTACCTCAATTAAGTATTTAGACTAGCTAAGCTAGTTAGCTAAGCTAGTTAGCTAATTTAATTTCATATATGTTTAACAGACCTGTAAAGGGACAAAGGATAAACACATGCGTCAAACAAAAGACATCACCCAACAAAAGAACCTACCCTGTGAAATGTGCGTCTCATCATACGACATTGTTGTTTAATTTTTTCCCCCATTTGGCCAACCGCTTGCATCGCAGTATACGCCCAGACTAACATGGCATGAGCTCGGTCATCTTCCATGGTGAATACTGCAACACAAATACCGTAGTCGCCCTGTAATTGAAATGTGTTCGCTGCGGGTCCTATGAGATTGGCTTTGATGTCGAGCGAAATAATAAAGATAAAGAGTGGCTCGGTAGAGTTTCGTTTCATGCATGGAACAGGTGGTATATGTTTGTCATATGACGAAGGTTTCGGGTCTTTCCTTGTTATACCTGTTGTGCACATACTCTAAAAAAACAAGCAATTAAACATTTACAGGCGTGTGCGTAAAAAACAGAACCAGAAATAATTCAAGAAATTCCTTGGCGGGCATTTAAAAAACGGTCACGTTTTGAGGGAAATTAGGCCGATGCCAGTTTCATTGTATGATGCCATTTTAATATGTAATGTTGTACAGCTGTCCAACAATCTTTTGGCGTGCGGTGACAGGCAGAAAATAACGCTTTTAGACAGAATCATTGCATTAGGTTGCCTAGAACTGGCGCCCCCTGAAAAGGTCACTTACACGCCAAAAGATCGTTGGACAGCTGTAATTCAAATTTTTGTACTGTGAAAAATATTAATTATCCCTACACTGCCTGCGCTTTGGGAGGCGACACGATCTATACTAACTAAACTAATTAAAATAGTGTGTTTGAAAATGGAATCTGTGGCCACCGCGCAAGAGCTGTCGGATTTGAAGGTTGTCAGTTTAGTGCCTTTAGTTCCTCTAGTTTAGTGGTTTTGAAACCTCCCAAATAGCCCCCAGCTATTAACGGCAACGGCAACGGCATGCACGATTCCCGGTCTGACGTTTGTCTGCTCATCACACAGGCTCATCAATTTTGTATTCATTCATACTCTTTCCGACGATCAGTTGGTACTGTCAATTTTTGTCAGGATCATTGCATGAGGTTGCGTAGAAGACACACCCCCCTGTAAACGTATCGTATCGTATCGTATATGCATATTTATTGCACATATCAGAAAAAAAAACACAAACAATACAGAAAAAGTATGAACAAAGGCAAGCTTATCTCTAAAAAGAGATTTCTTTCAGCAGGCCCAGGACGGACAGGATACATATTAAATCTCAATACGGATAGGCCTATGTGCTAAAGTAAAAAATAAAATATAAATAAATTATATTACTAAACTACTGAATATACTAAATACCTAAGTACCTACATGAATACATATAAATCATATATGCATCTTAACATAAATAAACCTAATACCTATTTAATACCTACTAACTTTATGAAATGGGGAGGCCTTTGCCCAGCAGTGGGACACATTATAGGCTACGTAAAAAAAAAAAAACTTTATGAAAGAGAAAGATAATGCTCCTTTACACGCCAAAATATCGTTGGACGAGTATACATTGAAGTCGCTATTGACAGATAACGTGCTACTAGTTTAATGACCACCAATTACTACAACTCTTCCACCACGTAGGTCCTGGAATGGCTTCAAGAGGACTTCGGCCGGCACTACGACCAGAACCGGGCGCCATACATGATGCCCTTCCATACAAACTGGTTCCAGATCAAAGAGCTGGAGCGAGGACTGCATAAGTTCTTGATTTGGGCGAGTAATCTGTGAGTATCACGAGGTGTATAGGTATGCTGTAGCCATATTTAATGGGGTTGAAATATTATTTTGACACGTGGGAAAATTAAGTAGGTCTGTTCCAAAATTTAATTTTTGCCCCCTTATTAATATTTTTTTTACTCCGGGACTAAAGTTTATCCGTCAGTAACTACGGGATAGAGATAGAGAGCTGTCTATAGTCTGTTCGTGATAAGAATAAAGTATAGTCATCACTGCCCGGCGGCCTAGCCACGCACCGTGACCAATCAAATCGTTTCTAATTATCAAGCAAAGTTCACAGTGACCAGTTGAAGGTAAACTTTCGAACGCGAGCGTTGTGTCCTGTCCTGTGAGTGTGTGTTGCCAGATTTAAATTTAAATTTCACTGCATTCTTATCACAAATAAACTATAGCTCTGTCCCGTAGTTCAGTCATGAAATACACAACGCAGAACAAAGATAATGAAGCAGATATACATACATATAGGCATAAAACTCAAACACACATAATACAAACTTCGAAACTAAATTTGAAGTGGTTTTGCAAGCTTATATGTTGCTGTATATCATAATTGAGAACGAACTAGGCAACCAGAAAATGGAAGGTAAAATTTTAAATTACATTTTCGTGCCAAATAAACACATGGAGCAAAGATAAGAGGGTGTTCATTTGCAATACATTTCAAGCAGTCTTTAGAAGTTGACAAAGCTTTACTCAGCTATTTCTTATCTAAGAACCGTCGTGTTAAAATGCAATGCTCTTATCTGAAAACCGTTAAGTTCTATACGCTGCACGAACTTCAACTAAAATCTTCTTTGTGAGAATGGGATAATTAGAGAAAATAAAACTCTTACTCGGTTCTAACAAAGGATTATTTCCGAGAAAGCACACCGCATTAGGTGGACAAAAAGGTTGCGACGGTTTTCCTCGAGTCCGTTCGTAAATACTGAAAACGCTGCGAGGATATTAGGCCTATTTAATAAACAACTTTAAAAGAGAGAAATAAAAAAATAGAACCGCCCACATTTTCGCAGAGAAATATTTCATCTTCATAAAGTGTTTGAAGGTCTTTTAAAATGTTTGCTTGAGTGATAAAATAAAGGATATTTGCAGTGAAAATAAATTTGTTTCTGCCTGCAGAAAGGACGTCCATTTTGTGACGGTGACGCAGGCGTTGACTTGGATGACTGACCCGAAGCCCGTCAAGCAGTTGACGAACTACGAGCCCTGGAGATGTGACAAGAAGGAACTTCCTGCGGCCCCTTGCAACCTGCCCAACAAGTGTGCGCTGTCCTTCAAACACCCGGAGAACAACTTTACGGACACACGTTACATGGAGACGTGCCACGAATGCCCGAAGCAGTAAGTTACTTAACTACAGCTTTCATGGACTGGCTTTTTCTTAATTGCCAGATTACGCGGTAGGTAGCAACGTGAGGATTGTCTTTTACACATATCTAATGGTATGCATAAGTTACGTATGTGTCGCAGACATATAACAGCGCATTAACTTTCCTTTCCTGCCCAGGTATGATGGAAGATTCTTCAGAGAAAAGCTCACCTTTGCGCATTGCACATAAATTGACTTGCACAACCGTGTAATAAAGATCATGTACTCGTTACGTTGTTCCCACAAGAGACACAGTTAGACCAACGTTAGATATAATAATAAAAAAAAAGGTTTATTGCTATGGATATTTTTATAAATAAAGGCGTTGCGATATTGCTCCCTACTTTTGATCCACAAGCGACTTTGTTTCTATAGACTTTCAAGGGCTACTTCACTCATGGTAAAAGAGGAAATCTGAGGATTTTCACGTGGAAGTCGTACAAAAAACGTATTTTGGATCTTCAAAGAAAGCAACGTGACTATATTTCCCATCCCCGTCGAGTTTTAACCAAAAAATAAATCCTAAGGAACATAGAAAAGCCCAAAGTGCGAAATCGCAATCGTGGCCTGCGTCTTGACTTAACGACACGCAACGCAGGCAGGCAACTGATTTTGATAGCCATGAATTCCTATAGTACCGCGTCCACTATCTTTACCTACCGCATCTGTCACCGGCAAATATAAGCAATGTCCCATTCCCTGCTCATATGATTTCAGATATTCATGTAAATTCATTCATACATAAATTGATCGCCACCGTCTTATGCTTTCAGGTTCCCATGGCTAGGAGACTCCGGCGGTACTGGTATTCCCGGGAAGGACAACTACATCCCCGATAATCTGAAGAAGTAGAAGCAGAAATGATCAAGTTTCTTTGACGATATGTCGTAAGACCATAGAAATGATCATTTCATCAAACGGCCAACCACTGCATGAATTGATCAGTTCTATGATATAACCAGGACAGAGTATATACCTACACAAATAGTTGACGTTTCAAAACAGTGAGTGTGTCGAGTACTTTTATTTCCTTCTTAGCTCGATGAACTTAAATCGATGTCTGTGTTCATATTTATCCTATTAAAAGTATTGGATATCGTTGAGAAATGCGGGTCTTATTTGTACATACTTACTCTTAATAATGACATTGTCTAGTCTTCGCAACTCGTAGATGATAATGATAATGTTTATAGGCTTAAGAATTATTATGACGTTGAAATATTCAAGATTAGTTTTAATTACTTTATATCTTCACTTGCAGAAGAGATTACTTTTCAACACTTTCATGTGTATTGTCAAATGAACAAAAAATACAAATACTCTTTTTATGACATTTTTAGTACGTGTAAGAGATCTGTCTGTAATTTCATCTATATTTTAAGATTCTTTTATCTATAAATCTTTGTCATCCCTTTTAAATAATTTAATCTTTTTAAGCTTTCTTCACTTGTTGTCTTTCTTTATTACAGTTTATGAGTCATCAAGTTATCTGCCCTTATTCTCATAATTAATTCTCTATTAGTTAGCTTTATCTTATTCGTGTAAACCTTAATTAAACTGTAAGGGCAGGATCCATAGGCCATAATAATTTACTTAAGAATGTTTTTAGGAGCTGCCTCGTGATGTTCGTTACAACAGAATAAAATATTTTTACTTTAAAACAGCGTGATTTGTTTAATTGATGTATTCATATTGTTCCCGATTAGGAAGACATTGACGACCTCGGTTTTAGCTCTGCCTACCACGCGAAGGTCCTGGGTTCGAAACCCGGCTGAAGACAAAGAAATGTAATCCCGAGGTCTTGGATGTTTATAAGTTTGTGATGTCGCTGTTTCTGTTTTTAATGCCGAAGGGTATCCTAATGTGGGGCCAGAAGCAATGTATGTGCCTGTATGTAAATGTGTATAATTATGTTATGCCTGTGCTTCGGGAGGTGGGAGAACTAAAAAAGGAAACTAAAATAAAATGTGTACTGCTATTCAAAATAGATACTTTTTATGAACTGTCAAAACGGAACTTTAGTTCGAGTTCTATGAAATAACGACAGAGTGACGTCGTGTGTCAAAGTGCCATCAAAAGCTGTCTTTTTTTTTTTTTGCACAAAATTGACTTTATAAAATATATCTGCTGGAAATATACAATTCTGAGAAATGTCAAGCCATTTTTACATAATTCTGTTCCAAGATTTATTGGATTACCTTGGACGCATGCGGTGAGTTTCAAAATGTGTTTGAAAATGGAATCTGTGGCCCTCATTGTTTCACATTGAGTAAAAATAACTAAATGTATTTTTCCACAGGAGGTAAAAGTTCTTTTTATGTGTTTTGTAAACGTTAATTAGGTATCTACTTTCATAATTAAAAACACTCAGTTGAAACTCAGCTTCAGTTATTCACAGCTGTTTTTGAGGTTTCTCAAACTTTCACAACAGCAAATGAAAAAACCACACACAAGCAGTGCCGCGCGTTCCGTGCAACTTGTTCGGAAAGTTTTAATCACACTGGAAGTCAAAGAAATTTTTGTTCATGAGAATTCATTTTTGCACTTTTTACACAGGCAGATCGGCAATATCCGGGTTCAGTGAGCTGTATACTTACTCGATACTGTATGCTTTGATTTGATTCGTGGAAAAGCATCAAATAAAATACCGGGTGGAATTTTAAGCGAGTAGCGAGAGATTCTTTCTTGGTCTTTAAAATTTTAATCGTGACCAATCAGGACGATCGTGACTACTGGGATGACTTCATATTATAATTACATTTTTTATAGGTAACAAATAGAGCCGAACCTACTGATGATTTACCGCACTGCGCCATTAAAAGGACTATGCCCCTCAGTGGGCCGTTTCCGCAAAGTAGCGTCTCGTACATATTTCATGACGTCTTTGTTATTACAGTTTTTAGGCTGAAGAATATGTGGTGCTCTTAGTTCTTTCGCAATCTATCAAATTGCTCATACACCAATTTGAAGAAACCAACAATTGGTTCAATATTTTTGCAGTCTTCTGCTGTTTTGTTACAAACATCCTAATTTCGCGGCAGGGGGGGGGGGGGGGGGGTAATCAGTGGAGCCTGAAGCGGCAGCGTGATAGAACTCCGATATCGTCTGCGAATAGGAAGTTTATAGAATAGAGAAGCCATTGTATTTCTAGCTAAGCTAGTGTTCCTTTCAAGCTGTGTAATACACCCATTTATAGGCCAAAGCAATCAAAAGATACAGCGTAAGAATAGACTATAATTTAGTTACTTACCTCTTCGTTTATTCGGTAGACGCGTCCAGTCCTAATTATATTGATCCTGCAAATCCTCCGACTGCTTCCGTTGCATCGAGTATTCCCAGTAGACGATAGCCATAGAGATGTCTTACAGAATAGACGGGCTGACTCCGATCTCAGTAAGAGATTTAATTTGAGATTGTAGCTCGCGAGCGCGCGGGCCAAACTTTCGCCATATTCGCATGCATTAGGTGCTCTTACCACGATTTGTTGTTATGCCTCCCCGGTATTGCCTTCACCTCGTTCCGACTGCTGATTGAGAAGCGCCGAAGCAATATTTTTAGGAAATTATCAGAATCAGAATCAAAATGTCTATGGCAACCAGGGAGCACTTATCCGGTAGAGAGCGCATAGATACATTTTCCTTTGAAACACAACTCACCAATTTAAGGGCGGCGGGGGACGAGGTAAGAGAGCTGTGTGTGAATGGTCAGCCGCTGCGAAACTGTCTGGCGACCCGTCATCGTACATAGGATGCTACGTTGAATACAACAGCGAGCCGCATTCCCCCGCAGGCGCAGTCAATTGGATATAATATAGTCTCTGACGGCAACATATACATTGATGCATCGCGGTTGGAATCCCGGTGCTGACCAAGTAACAAAGAGAGAAGATTTTTTATAATGTACCTATATTATACGGACGTTTTGACGGTGACGGAAAACATTATAAGGAAACCTTCATTATTCCATAGCTGTGGGCTAGTCCCCTCTGTCACGCAAAATTGAATATTGGTAGGCTTAAAGTGTGTGCGCAATAGTGCATAATGTTATGTTATTAAAATAGGTGAGAAAAAGAAGAGAAAGAAAATAACACAACCCATACAACGGTATACAGAGTGAAATACGTGAAGTTTTCTTTTGATTTAGAGAACGTTGTACTTATCTAATTGGAATAGTAAACCATTTCTACTATGAAATCGATTCAATCAGCAGATATTTTTTCCGTAGTTCTGTCTAGCTACATTGAGTATGGTCCAGGGAAAAATTAAGTTCGTCAAGTTTGAATTAGCAAGGCATTACGCTTGTAAGTTTCTGTAAATACTCGCATGCAGTACTATATTCAAATTCACGATTATGCTGGTTTAGAGCCAGAAGTAAAATCCGAGTAACATAATCGGCAGGCCAATTGACTTCTATAGAAAAAACTGCGTTGACGATAAACAAAACGTTATATTGGGAAGTTCGGCTTACTTGGACGTGTAATAATAATTTTCCATACGCTCATATTTTCTTAATTTGGAGAAATGTTTTTGCGGTTTTCGCGGAGGGGCTTATGAAAATATTAAACCTACTCTACAAATATTTCTTTGTTTTATACAGTCATCCTTTTGATGCACGTCTGCAGTCTTATAGAACCCATCATTTATGACATAAGTAGTTTAATGGTTCCTATTCCCGCTAATGGCGTCCGATATACAGGGTGGAACAAACTAATAGGTCCTGGAGAAAAAGTACCTTAAATCCTTAGGATAGCTCGTTTTACAAGAAACATGTTTTTATTATTAAAATGATACAAAACGGCAGAGTTTTTTTTTAATTAGCTTGTCTCACCCGGGAATTGAACCAGCAGTTTTTTTTTATTAGGTCTAGCAATGCCTGTTGTTCCATCCTGTATAACTAATTACTGGTATCGAGTTATCAAATTATTTAAGCGTACATAAAATACGGTCTTTTCAAGAGTCTATTCACCAGAAGTCCATTATCAAATGATTCTCGAAATAATTACTTCCAAGTATTATTTAATGTTACACGCTACATGAAGTTACTAATTACCCAAAACAACCCGAGGCTTGCATATTGAAAACACAAACGCTAACAGTTATCGTTGTAAGGTAATTTAATATTTAATCGAATTTCCGTAACTTAATAGACAGTATGCCAAGGAAGTTTTGTGGAAAAGAGTCTTAAAATCTTGATTGAATTTTTTGTTTTTCTTTAAATGTTGTTGCTGATTTTACATTAAATACTTAATACGATTAACCCCTTCTCTCTCAGAAGCACACCACTCGAACGACCGAACAATGGCGAACTATTGTTATATAAGCTGTGTCGGCGAACCAGTTAATCATTTACAATCAATAAGTACTTTATTATACGGACATGTTATTATTACCAGCTGTTTTCAAGACCTATCGCAATCTTGCTTTATTATACAAAACTTAACCACATTCGATAGACATAAGTCTAGTCATTAATTCTCCCTTATCAAGAACAAAAGGAGATAGAAGGGCCAAGTTATTCTCTTGGACGACATTTTTATGTCTCTAGAATAAGGAAATAACGAAGTCATAAATGGGGTTGCCACGATAAACAAGCGGTTGCTACTCAGATAAGGGGTGCTCTCATGTTGATGACACACTTAATTGTTAGTCTTTATAGAGCTGAGGTCTGTAATAATTTCGTCTCAGGGCAATGAAGGGAAATGAAACTCTGAAAGGATGATAATAATATTTGCTCCAAGCCGCACGTAAGAGACAAGTTTTTTGGACCTTTTCCATCTGTTTTTTCCAAGCCTTTCGGTGCGATGCCAAAATTTTCAGCTGTCCATTAGCTGGTTATTTCTCTTCTCTGTGGCCTTTGCAGGTAAAAGAGATTTTTTTCCAGATTGTGGATAGATAGGAATGGTGTGTAAATGACGGTATGTCTGGAATTCACGATAGCTGTTTTTTATGTGTCGTTGTGGGATTGCACTGTAGGCATTAGATGGAATATTTGCAACTGTTTAGGTGGCGGCACAGACATATAGTTTGTGCTAATTTCATATGAATTAGACAAAGCATTTATGCCATCTAAGGCTCAGCGATTTGATTCCTAATTTAATTAATGCACACGGATAGTTGAGAAAACAAAGCATTCCTAAACCAGTGCACAAAGGCGAGCTTATAAACCGATCCGTAAGCAGTTTATACATAAACAGGGTGGAACAAACGAATGGGCCCTGGAGTAAAAGTACCATAAATCATTAAGATAGCTCATTTTACTAAAAGAAACATTATTTTATAAAAAAAACTGCATTCAAAGGTATTTTTAACTCGCTTTTATCACCCTCCGGGAGTCGAACCAGCAAAAATGTTTAAAATAATCGTTTTTTTGCACTAGTCGATGCAGTCAATGATAAGAACAATTACTCAAAAAAAACATTAGGTCTTACAGTCGTCTGTCGTACGAGATACTTATCCATAAAATCGAATATACACAAGTTCTTGCAAACGTTCAATTTTTAAACTTTTCATAACGCCTCTTAGAACTTGCGTACTAAATATTGAGGACCTTGTCCGGACTGAGTGTAGTGTACAGGTTATACAATACATGACATGACATACTAAGTTTTATTCGTTACACTATCTGCACTAGAATTGGTTAATGACCGCGCGAAAAAAAAAGGCAACTTTCTCCATACAAAACTATCCTTTGAGTAAGGGTAGGGAATATTTCAAAGTTTACTTTACATTCGTAGGTCAATGCGCTTTCGATGCGCTTTCAGTCGCTTATTTGTTACGTAACCGCTCGCAAATGGCGACCGCCTCCAAACGGAGAATTTGGCGAGACGTTTGTTCCCCGAGACAAATAACATGTTCCATCTGATAAGGGCCTGTCGTCGGATCGTCTGTGGCACAAAACTCGGAGCAAGTATCAAGATCCGCCTTACAAATTAAACAAATGATATTTGTAAATAACGATCCCATTAATGTCCTGAGGTTCAAAGCTTTTACTCTAAATCGAGTAATATTGAGTCACATGTAACCTGACCTAACCTGTGAATTATAATTGCAGTTATAAATTAATTCTCGTCGCAATTATAGGACGTTCTTGATAAGGGATTTAGTGCTTACAAACAAGAATGCAAGTGAAAGAATTTGTATTTGTTTATTAGTATCCAACAGCATATATTTACTTAATCTATCGCAGAGTTAATATTTTACTTAGTATTAATGCCAATTACAGAATATCCTAATATAATCTTTTTAATTTATGCGGTAGTGGAGAACGAAAGAGTATGCGAAAGTTTTTTTTTTTCCTTATACCCCTGGACTGCCCACATCCGCGCGCGCGACGTGAAATTCATGGGACGGTGGACAGGGACAGTAGTAATGCAGTGCGTTTTGAAGTACTTCCAAACATTCATTTATGGCGGTTCCATTAGGAATAGTTCTTAGGAAAAGAACGATGTTCGGCTATCCAATCGTTCCGCGAAATTGCAACGTTGTTTCGAGTTTTTGTCTTTTCCCCTCTTTTACGTAAGCCTATTCGAACAAAATTCAACTTCGAAGAACCGGCTTATAAAGAGATGGATGTAGTGAAATGAAAGTACTAGCTCTATCGTAGCAGCAATAAGCCGGGAATGTGTGTAACAAATTTATGCGGAAATGAATGATGGGCCTTCGGGATACATTTACATCGGATGTTGTCTGCCAGCCCGTACCATGACTGATGCGTTATCATATCCCTTACCAGTGTCTGATATACCGATTTATAAATCCTCTTGCTAACTAATCCTGAAATAACCAAATATACAATGTAAGGATTAGGTCGCATAAAATGTATAAGTAAAAGACAGGTAATTCATGTTTGATAAAAGGAAAGTAAGGTAGTTAAATATAAAATATGATAAATAAATCTTTTATTTCAGGCTAAGGCTTAGTTTTTAAACAAATACACATTTTTATAGCACCTATATTGTTGTAAGTATTTTAAGGGCGGGCCCTAGACAATCAGAACTTAGTAACCTTAACTTATTTTTAGAGGATATAAAATAAAACAATAAATAAAAAATACGCGTGTAGCACCGTACACGTGTTAGAAGTAAAACTTCTGTAGCTAGATCATTAAGTGGTATCTATACTATACACCTATACCTACCTATACTAAAAGAGATTTAAATTTCCAATTTTGAGATCCAATCTCTGCTTCAAGTTACTTTTAAGTTTCAGACGTCCGATTATTTGAAATTATTTTATACTTGTACTTACTTTTAATACGTCATGTCATTTATTTCCCACCACTCCTTATCTACAATTTGTCGCGCTCGTGGTGATATACTTAACTCATTCAATAGTGTCACTACTATTTGCATCTCGCTCAGATTATATACCATCTGACGTCACGTCTTTAAGCCGTCTCGCTCAAATGTATGCATTGCTTTGCTTGTTTTAGAAATCCATATCGACCCGTGTGACATTGATGAAACTCTTTTCTTACAAACTGTATGGATCGCATCGCACAGCTGTCAAACATAAGTTCCGGTTCCAACAAAGAGGTTGAACGAAGTAGTTTGAGTCATGCTAGTTGGTTTTGTTTGTCCCAGCCAGCGGCGGCGGCGGCGGCGGCGCCATCTTGGCCATACCGGAAATCAAGAACTCGTGGAAGAATGCTTAAAATAATTTTTATTTGTTAACGTTTCATCAGGTTTTTCTCTCACTAATTAACATTCTTTATTGTACGAATGTATTATTATCTTATCTGATTAGTTAAAAACCGTATTGAAAATAGTTGCGGTTTTAAAAGTCTTCAGCCGACCCTGACGTCACCGATTCCAATTTCCGTTACATTTCTTAGCCACTCGTGATAGCACCCGGCTAGTAGCAATTGAAAAGTAAATATATGAATAACCCACAGTTGAGAGGTTAAATAAATTTTACCCCCGTGCCCTAAGAAGTTTTACTTCAAAAAGTTTAAAGCCAAGCTAAGCAAGTCTAACTGAGGAACATACTGTGCCATTTTTATAATGATTAGGTAAATAACAAGAACACAAATTCAGATCCGGTGCGAAATTGTAAAATAAAACATTGTGGCAGACAGATTTTGTGGCAACTTCAGGAGACTTTTCTATCGAGCAAAATTAATAAAATAACGTTTATTGGGAAAGCGAAGTCACGCTGACCCTCGTGATAAACAAGCTAGTGAAAAACGAACAGCAATAATACTCATCATTCCGAGCGATTTGTGTTTTGCTAAAGGCTGTTTTTGCTTAGTGCGCCGTCTAAACAATAAATGAAAGATTATTTATTTGTTTACGGATCTATCTTTCTAGTTGAGTAGATGCCACGTTACAGAATTTCTTTCCAATCTGGGTTAATTTGACTTAGTAGCGATTACGCATTCACCCGGCTTACGTGCGACTCTTTTACGTTGTCGCGCCCCCAAAGTCATTAATTCACAGTATGAAAAGGGTTAGCTGTGGGTTAGCTGTGGGTTAGCTACTTTCAACTTATTTTTACAATGAAGTTGACGGAACGTAAGGGCGATTTACATATCAAAAGGGATAATGTGCTTTCGACACAATTCCTTACATCACAGTAGGGAGATATCGCCACGAAATTTTCCATATGGGGTCGCCGAGCCAAAGGTTTGTGGTGCGTTCAGACAAAAATTCAAAACTGAAGTACTTCAGTTGCATTAAAGAAGACTAACCCATTGCCCCTACTAGCCCCTAACGCTTTTGGAAAATCAGCAGGAGCGTATCCCCACATATTGATTTTTTGGAAAATCTGCCATCATATTACTTTTATTAAAATTATCACAGAAATAAAATCTGACGTCACGAAATGAAATAAGAGCTCATCACACCCCGGAAAAACATACCGACATTCTCTAATTACAATTTTTATGGGAATTCATGGATAGGAAAACATCTCTCATGGAAATTGTGATTGGAGATCCATCCGCCTCTATATCTCTATCTATCCTAATGCCACTCATCATTATAAAGGTGAACTCGTAACTACTTATTCGAGGCAGAAAAAGTTTGGTAACGAGCTTGTAGTCGGACTCATGTAAAGTGCTGAGGAAACTTTCCGGTTTAGTCACGTTTCGGACTAATTAATGAAGGGTTGTGGAGATTCCATGTGTTCCAGTAATTCAATTGAGATTGTAGCTGTGATATGTTCGTAGTTTGTGGAATGTTTCGTGTGGACTTTGTTTGGTGTGGAAACTAACCTACGATGCCACATCTAAAGAGCCAACAGGATGTTCTACTAAAATCAGCTGGAGATTCCAAAATAGCAAGAGATGGTAGCCGAAAATAGTTCCATATTTGGCACGGTTTTTTAAATCGCTATAATCCTGAGATTTCTATTACTTATTACAAAAAAAAACTTGTAACTAGATAAACCAGAAATAATGAGACCTATTTCGATAATTTTGACCAACTCGCAGATGTGTATACAAGGTGTAAATGAATTAGCCCAAAATAACTACTTTGTTAGGGACATCGTTCTGAGCAACTTTCAGTATGAAAACGATTTGATCAGAGCAACTTTATTTTTCACTTCTCCATACAAATCCGCTGATCCACTCAGGGCAAAATGTACTGGGAAGTGAATAATCAACTTGCTCTAATCAAATCGGTTTCATAAAATGAAAGTTGCTCAGAACGATGTGCATAACAAAACAGTTTCTCATTTTGCGTTAATTCATTGCACGTTGTACAGTCGCGTATATTTCCCGGCTGGATTTATGAAAAGTACACGTGTTATATTGCTATTTACAACCAAACACATAAAAGTCCGGCATCACAGCAACAGCAGTCACAAAACATCGCATTATTGAAGGTCAGCGAGCACTAAAGCCGCTTAAATTGCGCGCCAGTACTACTCGCTATCAAATGCTTCCAGCAATTTCACCCAAAATCCAGCTGCAAGCGAGCGCCGCAGCGCCAACTTTGCCAATATATCCAGCACTGGCTCTGTTTACCCCCGCCTGGCTTGTTTTTACAGCTTCATCCTCCAAACTTGGGGAGTTTTTTGTAGTGAGTGACAGTTTCGAAATGCATTCCTACGGATGAGAGGACGTGGGTGGAACTCTGAGAAATCAGAAGTCAGAATGCAATCGGATGTAAATACACAACCAATTCGTTCTGTGTTTATTTTCAGCTGCTCTTTGAGCACAGTCCTCAAATTCTTTCCGTGTCTTTTCTACTGCGATCACCGCAGCCTTCTCCGCAGATTAAAAAACATTTCCCCGGGAGTATTCTGTGAATGAAAGAGTCGAAAGCACTTTCTGAATAATTCTGTGTCAGGTGCACGGTACATAATCGTCACGGCCCGTATTCGTCTGCTCTCGTTGCATTATGAATTTGTACTCCTTTGTTCAGCGTTTTTAATTTCACCAGTAAAATGTATTGTTCACGGAACAAAAGGCCGAGTGTCATTGTTGTTGGGCAAAGTTCATTTAAATTCTGTGGTCGTGAGAGGCAACAGTATCAAATATGAATTCCTTTAGTGCTTATTGTTAGACCCGGTTTCTATACTGTGAAAGCTTTCAAAACAACCGACTATGAAATTGCCTTTAATAATTTAAATTCGTTCATAACTTTGTAGGCTGGAAAATGTGTTTCCGTTCTTAGTTGGACAGTCGAAGCAGTCGGCAATCGACACTCACGAACAAACTTTTACTGTTTGCTGAGAGAAATAAAAAGTCAGTAAAGCGTACGTCGTCCTAGCGTACAGAGTGTGGGTTCTGTAGATTCGTTTCGATATACTCAGGCGGTAACTTCAGATGCCAAAGAACCATTAGCTTTTATTTGTATACAGTGATTTACACAGGGAATTGAGTTATTTCTGTTACTGCCAACGTCTGGCTTACTACGATAATATCTACGATTCGAAATGCTGTATAATTTTTCAGTCATTTGTTTCAAAAATAATTTCTCAGATACTAATTTGAAGAGATTAGAGGATAACCGAATGGCATAAACATAAGCCACATGCACGATCGACAAGTTAGTATAGTATGGTTGTTCTATCATTGAGCTACCATTATACTACGCTAGTAATAGTTCAATGGTTGATATAGTTGAAGCGGTCATCGTTACTGAAATCGGTCGGACATAATCGTATTTATCATCGTGTATAAATTTATAATGATTTTTGTCTTGCTTACATCATTATCTCGATTCCGTTTTAGATCACTACAAATAGGCGACCAAGACACACTGGCGCATATCCAAAAATGTCGGTTTCACTCCATTTTGTAGTCGCCGGAAAGAGTTTTTTCAGAGACATGTGAAAATTCAAAAAGTTTGAAAACCAAATTCCATTTGGTCACTAAACTTTATCGGTATATTTGCAGCGCACATTTCTAGGGATCCGTACCAAAAAAAATATATGAAAAATTTACCCTTATATGATCATTCCTTTGTCCGCCTGTCCGCCCGTCTATCTGTCTGCCTGATGGCTGGGTTGTACCCAGAGTCGACGGCATATTGAAATCGTAATGATCTGATATCCCTATAAAAGGCTGACTGGACACATGTAGTATAGGGAACTCTTGCAATTTTCTACCCGAAGGCTAAATTGCGAGGTCAAAGTAATTTTCGCCAAAGACCGAAAGGAAAGAAGCTGCGGGATAGGGAAAATTACACAATTTGCTAATGGCAGTGGATAAACGAGAAATGCACTTCAATACGCCATTTTATTTATATTTCTTTTGGATTACTTTTAGTTCTTCTATTGCATTTATCGAAGTGCTCTTCCGAATAAAGAGCAAATATCCCAAAGAAATGTCGCTGAAGGTGCCCTATGGTCGAGTAGTCGTGTGTTGTTGTGTTTATAAACAAACGTTTATCGCCGTCCCCCGTTCTTATAGCACCTGAGGGTCGAAGGTTCCTAGCAACGTTAAAGAAGTGTGTTGAGAAGGGTGCCTAAGGTCAGCGGCGGGTTGTATAAAAGCCCGATTTGGCGGCAAATTTACAACTGTTTCTCGAGAGGGTGGCCGTAAACTGGGAGCAATCTCGCGCCACGAGCACTGCCAAGTTATTTCGCATTTCGGGCCGCGGCTAATAAAATGACAAATAGCGGTCATGTGGTCCCATTGCCGTCTCAATTTCGCCAGGGCCGTGAATTGCACGCCTGTTACCTGCACCTAATCCAATTTATTCAGCTCGCTCCGACATGGCAGTTGCGCGCTTGCAAATGTAGGTAGTCTCCGTGTCACCCATATTTCTAATCTCGTGATTCTGTCAACTCCTATTTTATCTGAGCCAGATTTATCCTGATTTTGTCTGATCCGTTACGTTGGTTTATATGATTTTGCTAATGCAGTGCAATAGGTAAGGTACTTAGAGGACTGAAAATAGCTTTACACGGACAGACAGAAACAGTGTTTTTGTTATACGAGTAATCATACAACATCCCCAGATTATTAACATGTTAGATTGACACGATATCACCGATTTATTCAAACAACAAAAAATATCACATTACGATGAGATAAGTATAATAGGTAAAAGCATAAATTTAATAGCGATACTTAAATAAATTACCGACCGAAGTAGAGCATTTGAGGTCGAAACATTGTCGGGGCACGCGGCGAAATAGGTCAAATAGGTAAGTGATTTAATATCCATTAGTGTGTGGTCAAGTGGGAAACGTTCCCAATAAAACAAAACACAACATGCCTATCAGGAACAGACGCAAGAGCTTGACAATGACAAATAATGCGTTCAGAAAAAGAACCCATTTTCCTAGAGCAGATAGCAATGTCGTATACTGGCGACTGGAGCCAAGTGGAAGCCGTATTACGAATTTAATCTCGCAAAGATGTTGTAGATATGGTACGAGCGAATTGCTGCAACGTCAACACACAACAGGCTGCATGAAAATGTAAGGGTGTAGCGATGATGCAGTGCTTCATGCCAGACCTAAAGAGAAAACTTAAGCACTTGTATCAGACGTTTGAGGGACCTATATCTAGATATTTTATGTAATAGTGCACCACATATCTGAGAAGTTTCTTGTGAGGACAGAGTGTATTTTTGTGAATATTCCATTGCTGCAGGAAAATGTACTGTGCCAATTAATAAAAAATAAAAGTTGGTGTGTACCTCTCATGCAAGAGATACAGTTCAGAAAACAGTGCTAAAAATGTAATAATAAGATATTTTTTCTGAGCGAGAGCATGGTGGAGTAGGATCATCATACTATCATAACCGGGTAAAGACCTGTGCTCTTCCGCGGGGGCATGAACAGGCTACATTTATTATTGCCCCTTCACTCTCAGAAGCACACCGCTCGAACGACCGAACAAGTGCGAACTATTGTTATATAAGATTTGTCGGCGAATCAGTTACATGTATAGATGTGCCGAGCCGGCAATATTGCCATTTTTACGGCAATATTACCATTTTTTGTATGGGGCAATTTTGCCCACATACAAAAATGGCAATATTGCCGGCTCGGCGCACCTATAGACATTTATTATATGCAGTATATGTATGTATATGCAGTATAGAAATTACCAAGGCAGTGCCAAGTAGAGCAAATATATTTCTCCATGTTTACAACTGATTATAATATCCAACTGGAAGTAGGAAGTATTGCCACTATACCCTCCTTTTCATTACTACAGAAACCAGTCCAATACGCAATACGAGTATAATCGAGGTAAATAATACAATAAAATGAAGCGAGTTTCACAATATCTTGTTAATATGAAAAGCAGAAATAACATTACTTGTTAAGAATGTCTTCGGATACGCTTTTCAGTTTTCAAATTAGATTTTTCTGCCAGTTAGGGAAAAGCTACGAATGAAATGACAGGTGGAATGTTCCCTACTCACGGCCTAGGATCCCGACACGGTGGCACACAACGATTGTTTGACAGGTCGGATCCCGAAAAGTTGGCACACTAGGGGATAATCAACACAGTTGACAGACGGACAGACAGACTTGACGAAACTATAAGGGTTGCTTGTTTCTCTAACGGAACCCTAAAAATCATGTCTGTTTTATGGGGGCCCCCTTTATAATTTATTATAATCTATACTATCTTTATCTGTTTTTTAGTATTTGTTAATATAGCGGCAACATAAATACATCATCTGTGAAAGTTTCAAATGTCTAGCTACCTAGGTTCATGAGATACAGCTTGGTGACAGACGGACAGACGGACAGCGGAGGATTAGTAATAGGGTCCCGTTTGGCACCCTTCGGGTATGGAACCCTAAAAAGGGAAGCTATAACTGCATACCTATATATGCAGTGATTTTTTGAAGTTTTTTTTTTAAATTAGGCCCCTCCTGAAGAAGGTATAGTCGCACCCGTATGCTAGTGTATCCGTGTAGTAGGTAGATTAAACGGAGAATCCATTACACTCCGTATGTGACATTCAAAATGAGATCTCGCATTACTTTTGCGCTTCCCGGTTTCCTAGAAGAATCTAAGATGTCCTGATATGCATGAAGGTACGTTATGATCCTTCTGATTTTACTCAGAGAGACGCTGACGTAATAAAAAGATATTAAATTTTGCTGCGCAATAAATTTTACGGTTAAACTCGGAGACATCTGTCTCGATTTCGGGCCAGCAAGCAGTACGAACGGAGAGTTAAGCAGTAATTCTGATTTCTTCAAATTGTCCAGCACCAAAATTTTTTGACGGATAAACACAAAATCCCTCGAATTAATCATGGGTCACAACTAATGTCAAAGAAATTCTGCGGAAAACGGCGAGTAAAGTGCCCTAAACGGCGAGTAAAGTGCCCTAATCTAATCTAAGGATTTCTTATAAATGTTACCATTTTACTAAATATTTCGATATAAAATGAGGAAAAAGTATTGAAATTCTGGATTTCTTTACCTTTTATCCGAAAAGTGACAACAATATCTTAAGTTAAGTTAAGTTTTTGATCTGTGGCTTCTATCGTGTGTTGCCACAATAATTTCGCCAATGTCACGTGATGAGCCCTGCATAACTGGGGATCACGTGGTACAGTTATTAAAACGACTCTAAGTTAAGCTGAGACTATAATCTAATATTGTTAGTACATATAAATTTGTTTAGTAAGTTTACAGATGATGGATGAGTAAGGGAAAGAAGAAAGTTTAGATTGAGAGGACGAGGGAATTTAGGAGGGAGAATATCGTAGAGTGAAGTATGATTATTAGAGCATTCAAAGAATAAATGATCAGGAGAACCGTCAGCCAGGCCACATTCACATAGGGATGTATCCCTTATCCTAATTTTTGCTAACAACAATATCTTGATGACATCGGTTTGTCTTTCACGCTGTCTACGGTTTTTCTATATAAATGACAGGACCTCAAATCAATGAAACTCTTTTTACTGCCTTCCTCCAAGAACAGGAAGCCACTATTTTTAGAAAGGGACAACAAGTCGTCCTTTATAGTTTGTAAGAGTGAAATAGAAGAATACTCATTCAAATCATTCATTCTCATCTCGCTATTGTTAAACCCCGGACGCGCCTTTTCTATAGATTAGCTAACTCAACTCAAACAGTTTTTCCGTTTGAGCTGGACGAAATCCTTAGGTTAGTGAAATTCGTAGGTTTAATTTAATTCTTAGAGCTACTTAACTTCAGGATTTCTATCGGCGTCGTACTGCTACCCCTTTTTTATATGCGCTAAGATTTAGACTGATAAGATGGTTATGCACAGTAGCCCGTCAATGTCCTCGCCGGGAGGTACAGGCTCTCACGGTTCGAGTAGTATCGAGCTATTCTGTACCACGCTGGAGTTCAGTGGGGTGTTGGAAGGTGTCCAAAATGGTCAACCCAAATGGGCCGATCTTTCAGTCCTCAGATAGCGTTTATCTGAGGACTTGACATTTCACAGGTACTTGAAATGGAAAATAATTTTATCAGATTGTTCTGGGTCTTGAAAAAGATAAGATAATAATAAGTTTTTCTGTGATCTCTCCACTGAAGAGCGAGTTGTTCAGAGTCGACCAACGATTTCTATAAAAAAAAACTTGTAATTAAATCCTGTATACTAAATATGTACATTTCTAAAGAGGTTTAGAGGCATACATTGCCATTGAATGGATGTGGTTAGCACAAGGAGCACTAAGAGTGGCGTTAAGGAGCCCTTGAGGGTTTGAGTGTGTAAACAAGGGTTGTTGGCCCTTCAATGAATGCCCATCGTAAACTGAAGGTCCTAGCCCCCTAGCATAGAGCTTTAAATTTATATCATGGTTCCCTGTCATCACACACACATAACATGCCTTTATTTGTTAATATTCAAAATAATTAAAAATGTTTACCTATTAATTGTACGCTAGAATCATAAGAGAATTTGCGAGTCATTCCCAACACAAGCATTATAATTACTTACTGGGAAGTCTTGTTATGGGTTTTGTAACAGTTTTTATGAAATAAAACAACTATTACTTATTTTACTTTACTTTACTTTACCTGAGTTTCTTACCGATAAAGAGCGCTAGACGTTTTTCTCACCTTTTGATGATGTAATAGATACTCTGTCGTAAGACTTGCGGTAATGTAGTATAAAATCATTGCTTTGCGTTGAAGTTAACAAGTAGATACCATATCTGGATTTTAAGACTCTCTAGCGTATCAGCCTAGATATTGTATGACCAGCAAAATCAATTAGTTAATTGAATTAACCCATTAAGCGACAGGCATTGTGTAATAGCAACTTTACTATTAGAAATTATAGAATTACTGTGTACCTATCTTATAATAATCAACACCTGGAAATTGTGGATTTATTAGATGACAAAGCAAATTGTTTACCTAAGGCAGATTTTCCAACACGGCCAACAATATCCGCGGAAATGTTTCCTCTGAAAGTTGAACTGAGCCGGCTATGATCAAAACTTTTCATATTACACCTCAAAGGATAAAAAAATGTATTTAATTTTCTTGTTTATTAAGTTAGAACACTCGCTGCCGCAGCAAAAACGGCAATGTCTTACCGATGTACGTACGTAGAAGTTTTCCAATCTAACTTTATGCTGCAACTGGAATTGCTACCCGTCTTCTGACTTGTAATCTTATGGATGTACGTATGCAATTAACATTCGCTATAGAGGAAGCGACGGAACTGAACCAAACACATAGTTTGTATGTAGGACGTCTTCTATGGTCATTCATAAGTCAGTGTCGAGTGAGGTCCCATGGCAACTGATTGCTAACTAGCACTCACGTAGAAGAGGATTAAAGAGAAGCGTTATTCATGCGTCAAGCCGCCAGCCGTAATGTACTATATAAATAAATAATCCCAAATAAAGCCTTTAGACAAAACGGACGACACAAGTGGGAAGTAGAGATTTATCTCCTCGGATCTAATCTTGTGGATGGAGAAAAGAGCAGCTCTACAATTTTTTCTTGCCCAATTTTCGCGGCCCGCACGTCCGTCCCGGTGGTAAACATTGAGACAATTTCCTTCTGGCTTCGAAAAACTCATTTGGAAAAGAAATTCCGCTGGATAGTTACTTAGGCCCAGCAGTACGAAAGCGGAATAAACCCGAGTAAACTTTGACAACTCTATACAAAATATGCAGTTATCAACGTTAACTTGGGATATGTCTTATCCGCTTTCGTACGCTGCTGGCCCTTAACGGAAACAGAAATCGACTCTTTATACTTCGCTCTCTTTGGATTACGTCGCAATAAAACCCTTGAGGTTCTCTCAATATTTGTGACGACGAAATTCTACTCAGCAAGCCAAGGGTAATAAAATTGATGAATCAATATTGCGAACTCACAAAATTCAGCGCGAAATACTTAGCTCGAAATATAACAGAGTCCTGAATGACCCTAATTTCAGCGATAGCGCCATTTTTACAAATAGATTGAGAAATTTATTACAAGGCGAGCAGCATCGCCAAACCAAGAGTCAATCTTCCCGCAGCGAACGAAGTAAATTGGAATTCTTTCCGCCGAACACCTTTCGGGATCTTCCCTAAGAACTGAGCTAATACGGTTGGAATTGTTTAAGAGTTAGTTTAAGATTAAAGGAAAATAGCTGGCGCACGTCGTCACTACGGGGCGGTAGCGACGTGAGGGGATGGGGGGAGCCACTCGAGCCCTCGACCGCCTTGCTCGACCCGTCTCTGCCAACTTGCACGGCACGTAACCCTCTCCGTCTGATCATGCCCCTATACTTCCTCCTGCTGCTAATTTGTTAGCTAACTTACTTTTTTATTACTTGCTAACTAGTAAACAAGGCTGCGGGAAACATATAGCTAATCTACCGACATTTATATACGCGGTCGGCGCGTGACGTGAATGCTCTATTTATAAATTAACTTTCTTGTTTTGCAGAAATATGAATTTCTGCGAGACGCGCTTTTATTAACTATCTGTACGAGATATTACGAGTGCTAGCTCGTGTCGGTATTCAAGTGCGTGAATTATACGATAGTTCTGGGATTTATTGTTCGTTTATGGCTGTTCTGTTGTGGAATCAGGTCGCTTGAAGAGCTGAGTGTTGGTCGGGCAGAATATGTTGCATATTATACTTACTAAGTATTCGTTAACGCAATATCACATAAGTACATAGCGTCACGCATTTTTTCACACGGAGTGCCTGAGACCAGCACCATTTTGTGAGAAAGGGGGCTAGCCGATCACTGTTCAAATTCTATTTTCATGCAATACTGTATTGTAATTTGAAAATTAGTCTAGTTCAACCACGACAGGTTGAGAATTTAAGATGCACTGTTACTTGTATGTTTCCATTTGATTAGGTGGATAGTATAATAATATCCGGATGATTTCCATTGAGTGGATGCTGCAGTTAGTACTGCAAACAATTAACTTTAATCAATTCAGATCGCGAACGAATAACCAAGGTAATGGCGGTTCACTAAGAAAAATACGCGAATTAACTAGAGAAATACATTTCCCCGACATGAGTCCCGCCGAGCGGGCCACGGGGGTGAAGGGAGGGGCGGGTGTTGTAACTGGAAAATTGTAAAATCAAATCACGATTGCGGACGTGAGAAAGTAATCGAAATTTATTATTCGCCTTCTTCGATTTCGGCGATATTACAAGGACGCTATTTAATTTTCTAATAGAACATTTTTCAGCATTCATATTCAGCGACGCTAGTAGGTTTTTATTCATTTCGTTGTCTCTCGTTCGTTTGTGATTTTTGCCAATTCGAGTTTTATAATAATTTCCTTTTAAATCATTCAATTTGGAAAATAAATGTGATTAAATGGCTAATCTCTGCTGTTAAAGTTGAGCAAGTAAAGGCAAGGTTACATGTAATACATTTTCTGTTTCTTTATGTCTTTATATGCTTCAAAGACTTCGATCATATTGATCGAAGTTCGAAGAAGATGAATTCCAACTAATGGACCGGCTACACGCTCCGTCTTGTCTGCGAGCAAGACTGCACAAACTAATGGCCCGGCTACACGCTCCGTCTTGCCTGCGAGCAAGACTGCACAAACTAATGGCCCGGCTACACGCTCTGTCTTGTCTGCGAGCAAGACTGCACAAACTAATGGCCCGGCTACACGCTCCGTCCTGTCTGCGAGCAAGACTGCATAAACTAATGGCCCGGCTACACGCTCCGTCTTGTTTGCGAGCAAGACTGCACAAACTAATGGCCCGGCTACACGCTCCGTCTTGTCTGCGAGCAAGACTGCACAAACTAATGGCCCGGCTACACGCTCTGTCTTGTCTGCGAGCAAGACTGCACAAACTACTGGCCCGGCTACACGCTCCGTCTTGTCTGCGAGCAAGACTGCACAAACTAGGAGACATAAGTGGCATAACTATCGTAGATGATGCCGGATCTTTACTAGAGTCTGATTTTTTATTGCGTAGAATTCTGACAGCTATCAATTTTTGACATGTCAGAGATTACAAACCTTCTTGTCCGGGCACGTTTTTCAATTTCAATACGAGTCTGAACATCTGAGTCTATACATTTTATTTGTTAGTGAATGTATCTATTTTATTAAATGCGGCGCTCCAAATAAAAAGGGGATTTACGGCTAGTGATAATTACGTCCATTTTCATCACAAACAGTAAAAAAAGAAGAAACAAAAAAAAAAACAAAGATTACAATGCGCTATTGAGCGCTATTTGCGCTGTGTGCGGGCTGTGAGTCGGTTCATAATGCGCTTATTTTCACCAGCGTAAACGTCATGACCTCATGAGTGACGTCATAATTGCGCGCTCACAGCGGCGTTCACGAATACCAGTTAGTGCAGCGTGACGCGTGTGCGGAAACGTCTAATTGACATTTGGTACTCTGTTTTGTTGTGGTTCGATGTTTTTGTGTTTCAGTACGGTTTACAATACGCTATTGGTGCGCACACTGCAATCGTTGTATACTCGCTGGTTTACGTTGTAAGCGCGCAAATAGCCAGCTATGTCTATATGTCTATATGAACCCTTCGTGATGCTTCGTGCGCGAGTCCGACTCGCACTTGGCCGGTAATTTATTCTGGAAACGTCGTCAACGCATAGATAGATCACCGCTACACCAGATTTAGCCGCTTTTTATGTTTGCGAACACTAATTAAATTTAACAACTCGCCCTGCATTAATAAAATGGCGGGAAGTAACCGAAAACAAAACTGTGATCGAGCAGCTTTTCCTCATGAATAAAATTATGTTCCTCGTAAAAATACATATCTACATATTATACTACATACATACGTCACGCTTTTTCCCTTATGGGGTGGCGATAGGCCACTGTCCACATTTAGCCACGTTTAGCCGCCATGTACTCCAAGGTCCACAAAAGATCACGATCTTTTGTTCTGTTTTTTCATAGGTAGCTCGATGTGGGTAGGCTGAAAATCGCGGGCCGTGGACTTTAAACGGGCGAGTTAAAACGACGCCCTAGGCAAAAACAGCCTTTAGCAAAACACAAATCGCTCGGAATGATGAGTATTATTGCGGTACGTTTTTTCACTAGCTTGTTTATCACGAGTGTCAGCGTGACTTTGCTTTCCCATAAACGTAATTTTATTAATTTTGCTCGATAGAAAAGTCTCCTGAAGTTGCCAGAAAATCTGTCTGTCACAATGTTTTATTTTACAATTTCGCACCGCATCTGAATTTGTGTTCTTGTTATTTATCTAATCATTATAAAAATGGCACAGTATGTTCCTCAATTAAACTGGCTTAGCTTGGCTTTAACCTTTTTTTTAAATTTAATTTCCTCTAAAAATAAGTTATGGTTGTGCGACGATCTAGGAAGGGAGCGGTCTCAGCAATATCGGAGCTGCTCTACACACACGCCTATGCAAGGGAGGAATCGCTACTTCCGCCACTCAAAAGCACGCAGGCAAGTGAGTAGCAGCTTAGTAACCCATGACGGGGGCTAGCCTATTGTCGCCTATGGAAATATAAAGATTTCCTCACTTTTTAACCGACTTCAAATAAATTAAAAGTAAAAAAACATTTTTAAACAAAGCTTTTATTTAATGCCCTAAAAAGAAGAAAATAAAATTTCAATTCAATCAAATGCGTCATTTTATTACATTACACAATTTATACGATATAAAAGCTTGTTGCGGGATTTATCTCCAAGTCTGTGCAAATAGGTGCCTACCCACCTAATTAAGTCTACACAAGTAAATCTCGCAACAAGCTTTTATATCGTATAAATTGTGTAATGTAATAAAATGACGCATTTGATTGAATTGAAATTTTATTTTCTTCTTTTTAGGGCATTAAATAAAAGCTTTGTTTAAAAATGTTTTTTTACTTTTAATTTATTTTTAACTTTTTAGTCTCAGCATCAGCTCAGCTCCATGTCATAAAAAATATTCTAGGACTAAAGTATTCGTCAAGACGAATCGAACGAGCCCAAATTCGACGGGCTTGCGATGTTTTATGACAGAGTTCCCATGACCGTCTTCCGTCTCCAGCATCAGATCAGCTCCATGTCATAAAAAAATATTCTAGGACCAAAGTATTCGTCAAGACGAATCGAATGAGCCCAAATTCGACGGGCTTGCGATGTTTTATGACAGAGTTCCCATGACCGTCTTCCGTCTCCAGCATCAGATCAGCTCCATGTCATAAAAAAATATTCTAGGACCAAAGTATTCGTCAAGACGAATCGAACGAGCCCAAATTCGACGGGCTTGCGATGTTTTATGACAGAGTTCCCATGACCGTCTTCCGTCTCCAGCATCAGATCAGCTCCATGTCATAAAAAAATATTCTAGGACCAAAGTATTCGTCAAGACGAATCGAACGAGCCCAAATTCGACGGGCTTGTGATGTTTTATGACAGAGTTCCCATGACCGTCTTCCGTCTCCATCATCAGATCAGCTTTAAGTCAGAAATATATTGCATTGTCATCCGACTTATACACGTATGCAAAATTTCAGCTCAATCCGATAACGGGAAGTGGGTCAAATTCAAGCCGACATTTTTGACGCGAACCGTGATACCCACAAACAAACAAACAAACAAACATACATACAGTGCAAGTTTAATAAAAGCTTTTAAAAAGGAGGGGGTTATCAATTCGGTTGGATGTTTTTATTTTTTTATTTTATGTTTGTTACATCGAAACTGGTACTATTTATGAACCGATTTAAAAATTTCTTTCTTCTGTCGAATGGACAATCCAATAGTTTGGTCACATTTTTGAAAATCAGGAATCGGTCCATTAGTTAGGTTCCTGCATGAAAAACTGTGAAGTTTAATTTGGTTTTACCTGGATGACATTATACATCCAGCCTTTTTGTGACTTTTCGGTGTTTACAATCATTTTTACGAGATAAATACAAGCTGTTAGGATCGTATATTCGTTTATATTATGTAAATACGTTTGGACTTCACCGTTAGGAGACAGATTTTGTTGGTCGTTTTCGGGTTCATAGACTACAATTTTGTATACCGAGCGGGGAGGACTAAGTAAAAGATCATGAAGGCGGTTTTTTAAGTTTTTAACTTGGTGAATTATATTTCCATAACTGTTGGAACGTCCGCAACAAACGTAAACATAGTGTCACGCCTTTCCCTTGCAGGGTGACAGAGGCACATTCTTCCCTAGTTTGACCCAGTTTTTTTTTACATACAGGCAGGCACATACATTGCTTCTGGCCCCACACTAGGATACCCAGTGTCGTGGGAACCAGAAACAGCGACATCACAAACATGTAAACATCCAAGACCTGGGGGCTTTTTATTATTCAATACATCCGTAAGTTCTCAAGAAAATTTAATTAACCTAATTGTCCAACAACGGATCCGAACTGGCATCTCTAGCGTGAGACGCGCGTGTACAACCACAAGACCAACGGCTTTTCGACGTAACCTCATGAATAAAATTATGTTACTCGTAGAAAATATTCTGTATAATCTGTCGTGAGAGGTACAGGAGGGTCTGCTATTGCTCTTCAGGGCGTAGTTACTTTCATTTTAACTGCCACAACGATGTGAAAATATTTCTCGGCGTGGTTATTGCCGGCGGGAGAGCCGCGAAGATGGCGGCGGCGTGGGGATGCTGCGGTCATACTGCATGCGGGTTCCGTCGTAGGTCACCAACTGAACACTCTTTCGAGCTGGAATTTAAAACCAAAACACGCAACATACATTTCTATCAGGCGCCTGCAGTCCCTGAGGATATGTAAAACACTGAATTGTATTGACACCGTGGCGACATCCCAAAACCTGATAAAATAAACATACGTGAAAAGGAAAGTATTTTAAACCTACGATAGATATTTTTATGCCAGTTAAATGGGACAACTTTATAAAAGTGAAAACTTTTACGATGCAACGTTTATTTTACAAAATATTGTAGGGCCTTTGATGGGTATTTGAGTGATGGATGATGATGATGGATTCACAGTTGATGGAAAGACACCGTAGCAGCTGCGTACCTACATTATAATATCAGCTACATCCCACAGAAGTGTTGACTGTTAACGATGCGCGGAAATAACTGTCCGTCGGATCCGAAAGGTCAGACAGTTAAATAGCGTACCTACTCGTATAAAGGTGCTTACTGACTGACGTTACGTTACGTTACACAGCGAGTATTACATGACATGTTGAGCATCGGACTGTTGACGCTCGTTGCTCGCTGGTTTCCCCGTAACACTACGTACTGACTGCATGACTGCTCGCTGTGTAACGTGTAATGCTCGCTGCTCAACGCGTAACGTAACGTCAGTCAGTACGCACCTTTAGACCTAAAGGGCTCGTTTCAGTTGAGAGCGATCTTATCTGTAAGCTTGTGCTGCAATAATTTTTAGATGATGAGGATTGTATGGCCTCTGCTTTTACAAGTAGCACAAAATGTAGAATATTATTAGTAGCACTAATCCGTGAAGTAATGTTATTAATTTGTTTACGCTTCATAGGAATTCATATTTTTAATGGGTTTGGTCGCTATTCGGACTGAATGATTAAATCGATCGAATCGAGTACGATAATATTCCACAGATATTCTCTTTTATACATAACGTGTGATAACGTCCATTTAGCCGTGAAGGCTCCTGCACCGACCTTCATCAACAGTTTTGTAATTATTTGTTTGTTTAATTATTTTAATCATTTTTATTATTTTAATCATTGTAATTATTTTAATCATTGTAGTAATTTTAATCATTGTAATTATTTTAATTTATTGTATAGTAATTTGACATTTTATACTGGACAGTGTCTGGAAATAAACAATTATCATTATTATTATTTTGTATCTGATTTAGGAATTCACGGGACATTGCTATCCCGGTCCTTTTTGTAGGCTTGCGTGGGGACATGGGAATAAATAATAATAATTATTATTATTAATACGGTATCCTATCTATTCATGATTTTTACATGACCAGAGTTAGATTGGACAGTTTCACCTAGGAAATTAAGTCTATGACCCTATCTGCAAATTGAGTCATGTGTATAGATACGAGTAGGTTATTGAAAACGGCCGTACATATAGGATGTCTTTGTTGACGTACAGACGTACGACGACAGATTAGTACTTAACCCGCCTTCTATCTTTTGAGATTCAGATAATTGTCGTCTATACCTCAAGGTACCTCCTTACTAATAATAGCATTTTTCTGGAAAGTGTCTTTGTATTAATTTCATACAAAGAATTCAAATGCGATGTCTGAAGAGAGTGCGGTAAAGCCCTAACATGCGCTCAGCTTTATGTCCTAGTTAAACAATAAGCACTAAAAGGAAATTATGATATTCATTTATTTTTTATAGTTTTCTAATTTTTAACCGACTTCACCGAGTTTACAATTCGTCGGGATATATTTTTTATTTTTTTATTTTTATGTATGTACACCGATTACGCCTAGACGGATGGACCGATTTGGAATATTATTTTTTTGTTTGAAAGCTATATTTAAGAACGGGTGGAGAGAGAAAGCCTTTGCAGCTGAAAGAAAAAATATAACGATGTCAATCTGGAAGTCTAAATGCAACACTCAGTTTCTTTGATTAACATGAACGTAATGATATATCTATATCTGTCGGTATACATGTTGATTTATGAAACTGGGTAAAAGCCTATCTACCTATGTGGTGACATCTATGGCAATTCGAACCATACTGCCAGAAACGCAACCTGACTTATAATGTAAAATTAACGCATTTAGTCGAGAAAAGCCTCCTGGTATACTTAGTTATAGTAATTTTATGAATTTTGGATTCTCCTCAAAATATTTTAAAGCTAAAAAGTGCTCATGGAACTCTCAATAAGCCTAATGGTGGGAATATTTGGATTTGGTTATGCAATAGGATCAAAATGATTTTTATAAGTTTTTGTGTATTCGAACACAAAATAATTGATTCTTTAGCTGGATCAATGTCTATATTTATATATGGTGTTGATGTAGACTTGGTAGTCCCTGAAAAACACGTTACTCAAAGATTGGTAATTTATTTTAAAAAAAAAGTTACTTGCTGTATAAAAATAAAAACACGCTGCAAAATGAGATTTTCCGATCTTGTTGCATCAATAATACGAGTAAACTTCCCAGCGCAGCCGATGCGAATATTTTAATCATGATCAAGTGTCACAACGATGCAGTAGTTGCATGAAATGTTGACACGAGTATACTTGACCTGCATCTGGGCTTTTTGAATATAAAGGTTTGCTTGCTTACGTTTCATTGTGGCATTGTGATTCGGATAACTATTGTTTCCTAGCTGTTTTGTTAAACACTGAAAGAAGTATGTACGACAGAAAGATTACTGGAAAAAAACATTGACTGAGACAAATCTTAACAACTTAACCTATTTTTCTGATAACAATTTGACCTTCCCATTACTTTCTGTCCCATATGTCTTGAGATTGTTCAGCATGATTTGGCTAGTGTAGAAAATAATCCCGAGAAATCATGACCAACATCAAGAGAAGATAAGTTGTCATGGCTGTCGAATAATATACGAATAAGAACCAATGCAGTCGGTGTCTAAGACCTGTTCCGCCTGGCGAAAGACTGACTGTCAACATTCAGTAGTGGAGAGGCACTGAAAGAAGAAGAAAACACTTCACGATAACGAGCCGAAATATCACAGAGTTATCAGAGAGCAAATCCATATCTAACGTTAGTTAACTAATACACTGGTATCCTAAGTAGGTCAATATCTCTGAGTTAGGTTCTCACTTGCATTAAGAGACGTGAAAGAGTTCACCCAATAAATTTCAAATTTCATTATTTGAAGAGCGAGTCGAGCCAGTGGAGATGGCCGGCGAAGCGGGACGCGTCTTTCTCGTGCTCAGAACGAGTAATATGGAGCCACCAGAAATTTGCTGCACGGAAGTCTGGGGCAAATCAAGAATAGGTGCACAACTGTCATTGCAAAATGCAATTTTCTCGTTGCAACAAATGAATAAATGAAAATAAAAAACTGATAAAATACTTCCAGAAACTCAATCAGTTGCTGTTGAATATTCACTTGAATATTCTGTACCATCCTTATATCCCGTGTCATTGCGATTACGATGGCACCGCATTGCGCACTGCCCTTATTATTTTTGCGACTTCGGCAGAGGGGTAACGGGGCGTCTCCATCCTACAGCCTCTGCGCTCTCGAGTTACCAATACCAATTGGGTTTTCCGATCACGTCTCCATACTATTGGCGAGGATATTCCCGACACCTGTGCTCTCACTGTATGAGGCTTTAAACGCGGATCCGGTTCTACGATAAACTGACTGTGAAATATCTGTGGTGCCTCCCGCAGCCACATTTCCTTATGAATGATACATGCCGTGGCGCGGACGCCTCGCAGGCTCGCTTCTCATACGGGTAGCGGGTACCCGATTATGTGAGATGGGTGCCTTGAATAAACCAAATGTTTGGTGCTTCTGTTTTGTATATCAGCACTATATTATGAAAGATATACAAGCTCGCAACTTGCATATCGTTCTTCATTTGTTTATGTTCATTTACCAAGTAGGTAAAACAAGTAGCTGAGGTTATTTTTAATATTTCTTACTAACAAACTAAATAAAGCATCATGCCATTTCTTGATATGGAATGCAAGAGGGGTTGCTTCATGCTTCTGAATTTAGATTTGAGATACATCTCAACAGTCCTATATACTAAAGCTATGGCACAGTTGTCCCAAAAAGGCTTTTGATACATTCTTTAGATGTAGCGTAGATTTGGAACACACAGTCACATAGCGTCGTCGTCCGTAATACATATTACAAAAGGCACCTTCCACATGCTCCACAAACTCCTAACTAGTTTTGGATGCTAAATTTGTGATCCGATTTCCCCAACTTTGTCTACCGCCTTTTAAGATATTCATTGGTGCCGATGCTAAAGTACTGATTAATATGAAAGAGCTGGTGAACCAAGGGAGAGTATGGAACAATGTTGAGGCTTCCATAATGTAGTAAACCCAATTATTTTTCTACAAAAGTGTTCCGTCCGTCGTCGTATCTCAAGTTTATTATCTCAGGCCGTGCTATGGAGGCCGTAGTAAAGAGGCAAGACAATAGGTAGGAGTCGGCTAATTTTTTCTCCGTGAATACGCAAAAAGTTCGCCACGAGGACGGAGACCGCGGCCGTATCTCAAATTAAAAACAAATCTTCGCGAGGGATGAACCCGGGCCGAAACCAAGAACTCGCGATGTAGTGGTTAATTCACTGCTGTGTTATACCTTCAGTTTTTCCTTCATGGTTTATATCTAAACACCAAATGGACGTTGTAACTGGGAAAAGGTGACGCTCAGTAAGATAGTGAATCAGAATTTGTGTATGATGTAGAAAGATACGAAACTAATTTAGTATGTAGGCTGGCTCACATCATTTCGTTTTAGTGGACCTACATGCAGCTTTGCAAAGAGCACTCATCATATTCACCATAATTAATTCCGATTTTATATTGATTAATTACACCGATCGCGTTTACTTATTTACGATGTACGGAAGTGTTCAGTCAACTGTGAATTTGACTCCGAGCCACGTCGTCGGTCGGTACACTGCGGACCGCTTCGCTCTGCCTGCACATCTATTATTCACAGCTTCGACGGAAATTCGAACCTTGTTGCTGTTTTGTCGCAGTTTTGTCGCAATAAGGGCAATTCTCAAAGTTTACGCGGTCGTGTTGTACGTTTGTTGTTTTGGTGGACGTAAATTGGTAATGAAGCAAGTCGTTTTGTATATCGGAGACAAGTAGAGTTAGGGTCGTAAGAGTTAAGTGGTGCTAATTTTAGGCTTAAGGCATGCATGTATATTTAAAGGATCGGTATAACATGGTAGCTATAGGCTTAAGCGTCGTCGCCATATTTCTCATAAGCGTCCCTAAATTATGAAGAAACAAAAGACTTCTGTCAATTTTGGATCTCGGGCATTTCTATTTCATCTATCCTAAACGGCATACTTATTTCTCCACCGGTGAAAATGACAGAGGTAAAGATTTCACCGACGAACCACGGCTCGAATTCATTTCGACGGCTCGTGAAACCACTATTTCGCCCTACTACCTTAAAAATCCGAATTTTATTCCCCTCTCATTTCAGCGCTATGTCCTTTCCAGGAAACAGATGAAAGTTGGAGGCAGCAACAATGCTTATTTACGAGAGCCCGTCCGCGATTTCCTCTATTAGAAGTTATGGTTTTGCGAATCGAGATGCTACAACAAGTTTGCTTCTATGTTTACTCCTCACGATGTTAAGGTATTGCTGATATTTTACTCATTTAATAAAAGGCTTTCAAGCTAGATGATGAATTGAAATTGAAATAAAAAAGGATTATTTTAAATTTGGAACTGAAATTAAACGTAAGAAGTTTCAGTTTCAACTTTCAGTTTGGAACTGAAATTAAACGTAAGAAGATATTATGATATGACGGAGTACCACGCGGCGTGGCACAGCGGAGTTGTGTGTGCCCTAACTCTTTATTAATCTGTGGCCTATGTTTGATTATCCAGTTAACATGCATATTTTTTCTTGTAAGTTGGTGGCGGAAAAACGATAGATTACTTACTGTCTCATTGGTTCATGGTCAGCACTAAGTAGGATTCGACCCTGTGTCTACTGTGAGATGTGCGAACGTAACTTAACTACGGACGTTCTCTACCACTTCTTAACTCATATTTTCTGTCATGTCAAACACAACAGAAGTGAAAAGTATAAAGATAAGAAGGTCAAAAGTCCCCGTGTTCCGTGACCGCACTAGACTATCAAGCGATGTGACAAACACTTAGAGAGGTTATAAATCGAGGCGAGCCCTGTCCCGCTGACACGTAAAGTGAAATAAATCGCCAAAAGTCGGGTTTGCGTGCGACATTTACAATTCTACCGGTACGTGCGTCTGGTATACCTACCATACCCAACAAAGTTACAAATGTATATAAATGTAGGAAAACGTTGCTATGAACTACATTTTCAATGTGTATTATGTTTAGTCAAATTTTAAGGGTTGGTCACAGGATTTCATCTGAGTAAGTGCTTTTTCGCATGCATTCGATCACCATGTCACGGTAAAATTGTAAAGTAGAAATGTATGAGCTGCAATGACAGCTTTCACATGGCACGTTTAATGTCATAGAGTATAAGTACCATAATATTTACAAAACCTCAAAAAAAAAATCACGATTACAAACAAATAAATTCATAATATTTTCTTATTTTCATTGGTTTACAAGCATTGCCTGTATTTTTACCAGAGCCAGATAGTTTCACAGACATTATGTTGGTAGGTTCAGCGTGCGAATTCGGCATACATATTTTAGGTGACGTTGAGATTGGGACTCGCTGTCACTCACCTACATTACTCCTAGACAATTTCGTCTATGCGATTTTAAAAGGTACTTTTGGTACACACTGGTATGTTTAAATTATTATTCTTGTGTTCCACATTTAAGTATTTATTTCTGCAAAACTATTTTACCGTACGTTCGGGTTAAGTTTTAGTTTACTTCTACTTACGTTCGGGTTAAGGTTTAGTTACCTACTTATATTATTACCTATATCCCATCTAGTAACTACTTATTGCGAACAAGGCCAAAGTAGACCAACAAATTTTATCTGGTACTCGTGTGTATGTGTTTAGCATCAAATATTTAAATCTGTCGAGGAGAGATCAGGTAGAGTCACGCATTAAAAATGCACAACGCTTTTATGTTTCGTTTGTCGAATCCATTCTCTAGACTAGAGAAAAAGACGATCGGTAAAAAAGACTTTGTTTTCATGTATTATTGATATGACGGTATTATAGGTAAGTATTCAGTACCTACATGTATTTTTTATAGTTATGGCAAAAACAAAGAATACATGGGTACTCAGTGATAAAAGAAAATATATGTACCTGCATTCAGTAATTACGGCAACGACTATAACAATATTTTTATCTCTACCGAGACGTGAAACCGAGTTTGTGACAATTCAGTGGGTCTTTGAATTTTTAATTAGAGTTGTAGAATCAGTGTTGGAAACCTAAAAGTACCCTCGTGTAGCAATTTTTCAATACTCTATTTTGCGTGACAGGGACCTAGACATCACTGCAGCTGCATAGTACATAGTTGTGCATTGTGCTGAAAACTGTACGAAGAAGTGTACTACTTCTTACAGTTTTCAGTTTTTTGTAAAAGACCCGCTGCTTCTTCATGACGATGCCTCAGGCGGCTACTCTACGGCGAAGCGATTGCAACAATTAACGAAGTGGCGAAACACCCATCGCTCAAGTTTCCTAACTTCACGAAGAAAAATTACTCTTCCCGTTCGCAGCTGAGAATGGGACCGCAATGGGAGGTTTCTTTCCACTTTATTAAACAACTATCGGACGCCGCAATTCGGAAGAGAAATTGGTTTCCGTTCGCAGACGCTCGCAGATGATGATGATTGAGTTTAGGTTAGTGAATAATCGGTCAAGTGCGAGTCGAAGGGTTCCGCACCATCGTTTATGAAAAAGTACAAAAAAATACGTTTCTTACACGACATCCCTGGCTTTTTTGTTTAATATTTTGTATAGTTCATTATTTGTATCTACACGGTGGCTTTTAATCGGTGATCAGGAGTAGAAACATATTAATATCTAGCTAAAATTAAACTTAATAGGCAAGGTCTTACGCAATTACCTCACTGTTTAATTAATCAAAATTTAAAACATAATTAAAACTAATAATCACTTAGATACATGGTCATCCTACATACGACTTCTAGGTCACACATAAATTGTCATTGTCGTTAAATTATGAAACAGGTTGTAAGCTCATAGATACAGATTAGTAGGATTGCAAGGAATTTAGGTTAAACTTGATTTCAAAATAAAAGTTATCATAGAAAAAATAAAGTTGGTTTTCATGTAATTACGACCTTAAGGTGACCGCCACCAATTACTGAGTTAGAAAAATTGTACCGATTAAAAGTCATCGTGTATGCGGTAACAGATACTTTTATTTATTTTAATTAATTTATTTTATTTGGGACATCAACAGCATTATACATATGATTACAATAAATGAGTTACAATGGTAGTAAATACAAAAATTAAGCCTGTAACCGATATTCACAGAAGATACACTAATAGGCAAGTAAAAGAGAAAAAAAAACTTAGCAGTTATCTTATTATTATGCACGTTGTAGAGTTTTAGGAAATAATAATTTTAGTAGAGGGTACGTGATTAAAATTAAATATATATTAGGGAGAATGTGAGGTGTATATTTGTATTGTTTGTGTAAGGGTGTTTGTGTGTAGTGTAGATACACATACATTCATACATACTGTTAAAATGTCAACTCTCTACCTATTACCGGTTCGTGAGATGGAGCCTGCTGACGGACAGATGGGCAGACAGACAGACGGTAAGCGGAGGCTTAGTAATTGGATCCCGTTTAGCACCCTTCGGGTACGGAACCATATCAATAAGGGTAGGAGGACATAAGCAAGCAAAGCTGGTAAAGGAATACCATACTCATTGTAAAATTTGGTCAAAGGTAGTCGTCTCTCACGTCGACGTCTGATTGTAGTCTGATTGAAACTATCATGTTTCATCATTTGTTATTGGCAAGTTATTCAATATTTACGATGAACGTATCAGATGATTTCAATTAAAACATATTGAAACTTTCTTACCACATGTTTTGCAATGAATAAATGAATATGAATCGGCTGACGTTCAAGTTTTTTTAATGATACTTGAAGTACAATATATTTACAGTACTGATTACAGTGTGTATAATCAGTACTGTAATATATGATCAGTACAGATGTACAATAATTAATCTACCAACCTGTTCACGAGTAGCACTCAAAATTATTTGCAATAGCCATACAACTCCGATTACTTATTTTTAATTACAGAGAGTGCTAAGCGCTATATCAGCAACGGGCAACTCAAGGCACTTTATTTATATTACGTGAAACTTTTGGTGGAAATGAGAAACCTTTTTCATGTTGTCATTATTCGTAAATGCAGCTGCTACCTACCGGATTTAAACTGGATTTCCAATTGTGTTTATTAGAGATACTGAATCTGGTAATTGGTTTTCTGCGCGAATCTATTTGCGGTTCAGTGGCTTTATATACAGTCAGAGATAATGAAGGAAAACTGTTTTAAAGAATTGGAGCGTCTGAAAGCGTAGTAAAGACGATCAATAATAATAATCAGTAGAGTTATTTACGTAAAAGCCATTGGCGGGATCTGTTTGCTGCGGGTCGGGTTTACGCCGACTACATTAAACTGATTGCTGCAATTAGTGAATGGTGTAATTCTCGTTTTTCAGCCCCCCCTCCCGCGCCACTACGGCCGCCCCCCAGGAAATTACTTGAGCCCATCAGGTCGCGAAGACTTCCCCAGGATTAAATAGAATTGAAGCATTTGGAAGGGATTGTTTCATTGTTTCGTATTTGCAGTCGTTGGAGGGACGGACGTGACGATTGAAATTCATGATTTTGATTTCAACCTTCAATTCAAAGCTGAAAGAACGTGCTAATACTACGCTTTTAAGGTCCCATTCCAATCGCTTAGTTTATTTTTACTTTCTAGTAACATTTGAGTGGCGTAATACTGTTACTGTTCCTGTTAATGACAGCGCCATTTCCAGGGCCCTAGGGGCACTTAATTTTGAGCAGCAGTCTTTTTTAACATCAAGGTATAGTTGGGGAGAGTAGAATACGTGCAAGAAAGGATGGTAACACAACAATCTTTAATAGTATTTTAATTCTTCTCGGTGAGAGATGACTTGCATTTATTCATATTTTTTGAGGACATGTTGTTTTTATTTTCAGAACTAATGACAACGATGCACGATTAAGTATATTAATAAAATATATATTAGAATAAGTATATATATTACAATAAATGAATATGTCTCCCAGACTGTGCATGCCGTCTCCATCTTATTTTATTTACATAGGTAAAACTTTTTACTGCTGCACATAAAAGAAATCAAGGGACGCTATAAGAATATAAAGTTTTATGTTTTAACATAAAATATGAATAAATTGCGAAAACTGGGGGACAAACTCTGGTACTTATTTATGTTGTGTCATTGGGTCAATATGTAAACATCGTCAGTTGAAACAATAATGGTTGTTTCTTTATATTTTTTATTAATTAATCACTTCAGTGTGACTAATAAAAACATATTGAAAGGTAGAGTGGTAGAGTATGCCAGCGTGCTCTATCTTACTAGAACTTAAGCCAAGGCCTATTCCCCTCGCTGGGGAAAAAAATGTACATTTACGGTGCTTGTCAATACGCTGCGTATCCCACCCACGGTAAATTACGCCATGGTATGTATTACTTAGAAACAATTGCATGTAGTGAACCAACAAACAAATGAAGTAGGTAAAGTGAATGTGACAGACGACACCTCAAGTGTTCAACATATTGTCGGGCGAAACACCACACCAGCGATTGCCCGTATTCTTAAAGGATTTGCGTTTTATGAAGCAATTTGCCGGTGTAGTGCTATAAAATGTTTATTTTACCGGCCTATTTCTTTATATGTAATCCACAGGCCTGGGAACAGGCATATGTGTGCGTGAAAATAGGAGCTATAAACTCCCCGGGATTAGCCCTACGCTGGGTTATACAGAAGGAAGCATATCGCTTTATTGTTTTGGAGTTGTAATAACAAAGCGTCATAGTCTTTTTGTGTTGTGTTTAATTAAATTAAAACAAACTTACACTTGCGTCTGACAAATTTTAGGGGGTATGTGTTTTTAAAACATGAAAGGTCCACATTAGTGGTTCATAAGCTTAAATGAAAGCGGCAAGCGATAATTACGACCTCAGTGGTGTTGCGGTTGAGGCTGTGCTTCCCAAGCGAGAGTTCCCGGCTTGGATCCCGGCTGGAAAGAAAAAAAAACACATATCTTAGATGTTTGAATCCCTTGCTTGAACTTGCTGTTTCTGGTTCCCATGACACAGGATATTCTAGTGTGGGACCAGAATGAATGTTTGTGCACTATGCAAATATATTATTGCAGGTGTCGCTTGATGAGCAACTTATTACTCATAGGTCTCCCTGGATTAACGTAGCTGTGGGATCCAGGTATGATCCTGTAGCCATGCTACTTCTTATTAGGCATTTGAGATTATATGTATAACACCAAAACCTAACCAAGCTTCAAGAGATATTTTAAACCACTTTCAAGTAAGTTTCATATCCTAAATGAGAATAAAAAGAGCTCTGTTTTCGAGAGCAAAGTTTTACTGAAGCGTTACGGCGGCGGCGGTGGGTCCCAAGACGGTCATTTAGCCTCGCCAAACGAAAATTGTCACCTCGCTTGGGCGTCTTCATTTGCAACAAATATAGCGTGACCCGGCCCCGCAATAAATTGCTGAATTTACTTCCTTTCCCGTCCTCAGACGTGCTATTTTTCAAGATTTCTGTTGTGCCGCTGAAAAAACATAACGCATCAATTCTGTTTAACGACAGAACAAAGTTTGCCTGTGGTTTGAGGCACATTCGCTGTAAAAGAAACGTGTCAAAACTCTTTCACACAATCATACTTTATATCAAGAATGACTGCCGATTTTGGACAACAGATCTTTTTATGTATTATCTATAAAGACAGAGGGCTTATGGGAATTTGGGACATCAATATAATCACAGCATGTAGCAGCAGTAGCATAGCTATCTGGCTGCTCTATATTGTATTTACCTATATGTATGTATAGATGCAATTATATATACATACGTTCCTTTGGTACGACAGAACGGTCAATTAACTAGTAGGATGCCTCATTTATCTGTCACATGCGCCGTAAAATATAGATCGATACAGCCGTTATATTGACAAAGTTTACCGAAACTTGGTCAATATAGGTTTCTCTCGCTCCGGCGTCTATTGTTCTCCATTGTAAGTTTTTTCGGCCTATGTCCTTATGAGAGAAGGTATACCAATTACTGCTTAGCCGTGACACAAAATTAAATATACCCAAACATTTGCAGCCACCTGTGATGAGATTATAGAGACTGGTAAAACTGACGTTAAAATTAATGCCTTTTAAAAGACAACGTCTCCATTTATGTAAGCCTCAGATGTGGCAAAATGAAAATAGCGAATGATAAATGAGTCGTGTCACACAGGCCGTCACGTGGCAGGGGCTTATTGCCGGATGCACAGACGGCCGCTCAATTAAAGTGCCGCTTAAATGTCATGCTGACGCTGTCAATTCGTGTGTGAAAGACAGTACCGGTATGAGTACGAGACTTTGAATGTCTGTCAACTTGATTTGCAGGTTGTGACCGATATGATTATGATATTTTATTAATAATAGGCTCCTAAATGCTGGAAGAATAGTTTTGTGTCTGCGAACTATGAAAATAACATAAAAACGTGCTGTCAAACCACGCCACAGTGTATGTTTAAATACCTGGAACAATTGGTATATTGATAAGCTTTTGTTAGTCGTAAAGGCTCGTATTTTTCCTTCAAAACAAAATTGGAATAAGTTGAAGGGTCGTTCGCCAAATCGAAATGTCAACGGCATAACCCTTGTACTTGACAATAAAGGGAATAATACAAGGCTTTGTTTTGCCCTACAAAGGTTTCCCGAAAAAAACCTGTCAGCTCTAATTGCCTTTTATGCGTTTTATGGACATCGATGGATAGCCATATTTGTGTATGCTATTCTCTAATTAATTGTGTATTTGAGAGAAGGCTTTTTTATTTTCTTCATTTAATAGCGGTCATAGACTCATACGTTTTCCTTGTCGGTCAGCTTAGCACACAGGACAGAAAACCTAAGCAAGATATTTTAAGTGCCCCTAGTTACGTTGTATTAGCTAACTGTACGGAACTGCGTCTAGGTACAACAAAAATCCACTTAAGTCTCACTAATATTTATTTTCAACACACCTGCTCTTAAAGTGACCCGTATGACGTGGGGTTTAGAATCATAATGCTGCCTACTAGACACACGTGCGCGGTAATAATATTAATGGATATAGTTTTTGGACAAGTAATGACAGCAAAAAGTTTTTATGCTGGAAAACTATTAGGTACTTTAATTGAATTTATTTATTAATTAATAAATGTTATTGTCAAAAGATACTAACATACAAACATTTATTTTCATCAAATTACAATCAAACTAAGAAAACACAGATGTATTTCGTTTACTATGATGAAATTTTATATTTGGCTGTTTGTTTGGCTTTTGCATTGTCACTGGCAGTCAGAGTCCACGAGCAAAAGAAAAAAAAGCGCGCGCCATTTTTAGTTTTCAACAAACTTTTCATTAATGGTTTTTATTGTAAAGTCGAGTACCGATGAAGATAATAATAGATTTTTCCTCACAAGTATGTTGAAAAACGTTGTATGAAACTCGTGAGCAATTGGTAACAACATACTCGGTTCTTTACTGGTAAACCAACTTCGTATGTTATATATGACCAACTTTGCTCACTTTTTTATAATGTACTATTACGGTATAGTTTACCCGCAGGTATTGGTTGTTTACATGGTTGTGATGTCGCTGTTTTTGGTTCCGACGACACAAGGTATCCTAGTGTGTGGCCAGAAGTAATCTATGTGCCTGTATGTAAATATTTATGTTTAGTATCAGAACTGTTAACTAAAGATAATTTTTAATTTATGTAGCACAGCCCAATTATACATAGTAAGGGGGTTTTACCCCACTCTAATAATTAACAGTCCTTAGTTCGCGCAAAACTGTTATTACAGAACATGGGCATATAATTAGTAACAATCGGGATCATAGACATTTGCTGACGGCATAGTATTGCTAATTGTGCTAACAGTAACAGCGTGCTTACTGAGCAAACCACAGACTGATGACATGCAATCAGTCAGTCAGATAGATCAAAAATGTTGTTACAATCATCAAAATTTAAAGCCATTTATAAGTAAAAAAGTATTTTAATGCGTGACCTCTTTTTTGTCAAAAAACTGATCGCGTTTTTTTGGATACTTGAGCGCGATCATTTGACAAACAAAAGTGAGCGTTCATGATAAACCGAAATCAACCCATTAAACCCGACTTAATATAGCATCTCTACTCTATAATACTCTGCTTCTCTACTACGTAATAAAACCTCTACTAAAGAACCTTTATTAAAGAAATAACCCGCATCATTTAAGCCATTCTTCAAGAAAGCCTACGTGTATGCAAATTACCACCAATGCCCATAGCTATAGCTTTACAACTTTACATCTGCCAGCAGTGGACTGGCTATAATTATGTATGTTAATGCGTGTGCCGCCGCCGAGTTAGATACCGTCTAACGACTTCCTTTGATAAAGATAAAGTTGCGTTGAAATTTCAGTTCCGCGAGTGCAAGTTTATGACTGAATTGCGTGTGCGGGCTACGCAATCAGGGCTGCTCCATCGCGGTTATATAGACATTGATTCGATTTAAATGTAGGTTCCAATGTTGAATTAGGGTTTTCATAACAATCTTGCAAAGAAGAAAGGTCACATCGGGTATACAGGGTTTACTAAGGGCCGGCACAAAGTGTCCCTTCCATATTTTATTTTTATTTTTTTCAGGTGTAGTGCTACAATTACAGCAAATTGGCGGTCAACTTTAGACCAACGACACCGGAGACTGGCACCCAACGTCGGCCCGATATTGAAATAACTGGCACCCAACATGGGACCTTCAGATTATAACTGGCGCCCAACGTGGGACCTTCCGCGCAAAAACAGGCGCTGAACGTGGGAACTTCAGCGCAAAAACCGGCGCCGAACATGGGACTTTTGGCGCAATAACAACAGGCACCCAACGTAGGACCTTTAATGTTCAACGCGGGACTCAGCAGTGGCATCCTATAAGGGACCTGCAACAGTAATAATTAACTATCTTTGACTATGTCCACATTCTAAAACTTGCTAGTTGTATAATCGATATTATTGGTGTGTTGATCAATCATAATTATTGATCAACACATCGATGCATATAAGGCAAAACTAGCAATTTATAGAATGTGGACACAATCAAAGAATTTAACCGTTTAAATCTATTGGACACGTTGAGCTACATTTTGCTCGGTTGCTACGTATTGACAAGGTTTAAAAAACGTTTGTAGCTTATGTTGTGACGCGACAGGTTAATAGATGAAATATCATCATGAAATGACATCATGACAACATGACATCATTCTAATGAAAGTTGATCAGAATGATGTCCGTAACTAAGTAGTTTCGCATTTTGTGTTAATTCATTTACACGTTGTATATAACCACAAGGAACAAGTGCGAAAACTTTAACAACATATTAAAAACAGATGAAAACGGGCTGACTTCCAACAGTCACAAAATGCTTTATATATTGAAGCAGAATTTTTAGTGATCATCGTGATATCTGATCATTATAAAATTATAATAATTAAATAATGCTGTAAATTATATAAATATTTTTACATCACGATTTTGCAGTTTTAAGAGCTTAGTTATTATAGTTGTTTTGTTTTATTGTTTGAATTTACTTCTTACATATGAATGCAGACATTGTACGTTTTTTATTGAGTTTTGGTAGAGGTTGCCTTGTTGTAGAGGAAAGAAACGGTAAATATTTTTAGTCGTGTAGTATATAATTTTATGATGACCATGAAATATAAATATCAATTTGTATTAGTCAATGAGACCTAAGTTATACCTTTTTCTGTAAATGTTCAATAAAGTCCGTGCTCCAACAATGTTGACTAGTTCAACAATAACATGAAATGTGTTACTGCAACAATGAACGTTCTCATTTTTAACACAAAGTGTTAATTAGCTCGCACAGGAGGCAGGCGAGGTGGGGAGCAATTAGGGCCCGACCACGCTTCCGTCGATGGCGGAAACGGACCGCCGCCGCCGTATGTGTGACGTACGCGTTATACGAATATTGGTAGCAGTAAGAAAAGTAGCTATAACAAACATCTTAGTAAAGATCCATGCTTAAATTCTAACGACGATGATTAAAACCACATGTTCTCGATAAAGAGTCTGACCAAATTTTGATCTTTCACCATCATCTTTCTTTAACTTGACACTGGCAAAATTAAACTCTATTAGAGATTAGCACGCGAAAATAAAAAGATGAAGAAAATGATTATGAAGAAAAAAATAATTACCTGCTGCTGCCGACCGACATAGCAAATTAGTATGCAGTCCGGGAAATTAGCTTTCTTACCTTGTTAGGTACCTTGGTGGGAAGTAAAACGAATTTATTTATCTAGGACGACTTAGTTTGATCATCAATAGTTATATACCTGGTCCAACCAACATGTTTTACCTAAACATCACATTTTAGTTTACTTTAAGTTAGATACATGTAAAATATACTGGTCTATCGGAAATTCGTCAAAATTGCGGCTAAAGTTCAACCAATTCATTCAATTCCCAGCGGAAATCAGAAAATAACCTCTATTAATCTCTACTCCACATAGAATTGGGTCGACCGACATATTTGCCCTATGGATTACTCTGTTTTGTCAAATAGGTACACGATAAAACTAAATGAAAGGATTACATTGCAATATAATGTATTATATTTAGGTTTAGGAATTAAATACAAGGTGTTGATTTGTAAAGTCACCCCCAACTCAGGGTCGATAGTTTATGTGTCGCTGATGACGTAAAATCACTTAATTTTCATTCATAACTTACCATGTAAAAAAGATCCTGAAATAACCGCAAAGTGCGGATACCCACGCCAGCCACTGCGCGCGAGTGCTAACAGACTCCCCCCGCGCACCGAACCCCACTCCGCCCCGTGCGACTCTTCTCGGACCACAATTTCATTGTTTCATTTTTTATTTTTTTTACTATAACTTTTTTTTACTTATGTGTCGTGTAAATAACCACCAAGGGGTAAGTTTACAAAACAACATCCTGCATAAACAAAGTACCTACCCTGTTTGTTCCCGTAGTATGAGTATGAGCCAAAATCGACATAAGTTAATTCATTTTATTCTCTATAGGTAACTTACTTTCCCATAAATGTATTTTTTAATGCTTACCAAACATCTATTGTTTTTTTAATCGATAAAACTGTAATTCTTGGAAATAAGTAAGCCAGGTTAAATTAATGACTTCATGTTTGCAAATCTGTTATGTCCAAGGGAAAAAGTTTAGCATTTTGTAAGTTTATAAAATTGTGTATATAAAATGAGTGGTCTAAAATATGGGATTAATAAAACAGCTTACCGCGTGTATTTAGTGTAGGTATCGCGTGACTAATAGAAACACTTATTGTTTCCTGTTTACAATTTACCATGAGTATCAAAACATACCGATGTATACCTAATACCTATGTAAGCAATTATTGAAATTAAAATATAAATTAACGTTTCGAAAAACAAATAATGTAAAGTGGTCCAATTTCTTTAAACAATTAAAGCGAATTAATGGGCATACCCTTATTAACAAGGCAATTGTAGCGGGGCTTAATTTCAAAATACCAACGTTAAAAAAATACCAAGTGCTTACCGCTAGCGTCCTAATGAATGAGAAGTAATTTCAGTTGAAATAATGGCGAGAACAATAAAATATTCATTTTTGAAACGGTCCCGCAGGCTATTCGCGCTTCTTCCAATTCGTAGACAATGAACGGGCAACAGTTAACACAGCCATTATCATAACCAACAATTACTCTTATATCTAAAGGGGTTATGCGCGAACTTGGGGCTCATTTGCACAGTCGCGATACTTGGTATTCTCGGTATTTCTATGTAGAAATGTGAGAAATAAAATGAAAAAGACGTATACACCAATGCTAACCGCCAACAATTACTTATATCTTATTATGTAAAACAGATTAATTCATATTATTTCTTACTTTCAAGAATAGTAAAAAATATTTATTTGAATTTTAGGTGAAAATATTATAATATAATACCTTTATAAACTGACTCCGCAAACATGTTTCAATAGCAAAAAACAACAGTAAACTTGCTTAACCCTATCAACAAAGATAGGCATCGGATCGCGCAAAACAACCATTCGTTTAGTGAGACTCCCCCATTTGTTCAGGGTTATAGAGGCTGAAACATTTCATTTGGAGACAATGATTGGCTCTGACCCAACGACTACGGTTCAGACGAACCGACGACATCCACTATCAGATGTTAGAGGTACACGCTATTTTTCTTCTCGAGAATACAAATGCCCTTCCCAATTGTGTCGCATCGAAATTGTCCGATTCAGAAACCAATTTCGAGATCTATCCATTTTGTAATAGGATGGATCGGGGGCATTCTTAAATACGAGCTTCGGTTAAAAACCCTCTAAAAAGAATTAGATTTTGATGAATTACGTATTGGAGTCACCGTCTGTGAGAATCAAACATTCATCATAAATCATTTCCTTTTTCACCTATTTTATATGCACATTTTGGTACTGGCAACACCAGTCTTATATTGTTCAATTTCCGAGTATACGTTAACGTACTGCACTGATCCGTGAAATTCTTAAGGCGTTAAAAACTACCTTAAGAAATAAACTGAAACCTTGAAAGCCGACATCATTTGTTTTTATTTTTTATTTATTTATTTATTTATTTATTTATTTATTCATTCAAAAAGTATAACAATACATGATGATTCAAGATAACATCAGCGGAAACCTAATCAGGTTTATCTGCTGAATGACAGCCGCTATAAATAGTAATGTAACTTATATTATAATAAAAGCTAATTTAGAACATAAGACAGGTATCGAGCAGTTACTTCTCTCTTTTATACAAATTAATGAAGTATTTTTTAAGATTTGTTTTTGTATTTATGTTTTTTCTTTTAACAATTTCGCTTAGAATTGGGTGTGGAAAGGTATTTAATATATACATATATGGAACTAAGTATTTCCAATGTCGTTTACCGTGCACATTTACATATTTAGGAAAGACATACATAGGCCTATCTGTTAGTTGTCTTAATGTTGAGGGTCTGACTTTAATTTTTCTTTTCTTTCTTTTTTTTTCATTAATCTTAAATGCATATTCATATGTTATAGCTATTTTTATTTTATCAAAAATATTTACTACATTGCAATGGCCAAACATGCCTTTTTCATTATTTTTATACTTAATTTTAATGCAATGTGCGCTACTAAACTAGCTTCTATTACTAGTTCAGTAATAATTCCTGGGGAATATGCTGGTGGTACCACTCACACAGTGTAAATTCTACAGTCAGCTTATCCTCTGATATTTTACAACAACGGCGAGGCATTACTCCGTAAGTCGGTTGTGATCTCGTTTTTAATCTATTCTCTCTGTGTCTTTCTGTCATGGCGTTCGCACAAACAGAATCAAACTAACAAAGAGTTGGTTACATTATCGCAAGCATAAAACCAATGGGGCAACTTTTCGTCGTGTCTGTTTGTTACGGCAGATTATCTTCTGCTTGGAATAATTTCATGGAGCCATATGCGAGCATATTAGTTCAGATTGGTATCAGTTCCCCGATAGGGGCGGCCCCTGTCTTTTATGGAATATTTTCGCAGTTCGCAACGGAATGACAAAAGTTATAACGTACATTTGGAACAAATCGGCGCTGAGTCTGGGATGGCGTTTGGCATCTACATAATTAAGGACTCACATAGGCAAGAATACGAAAGTATAGAGTCCTGTTTTGTCAGTGTATTGTGTCTTTGGTGATATTTAAGACAGCCTAACTAACCTATCTCTGAGTAGACGAAATGATTTTGTAAAGTTGTCATTGGCTAATTCTTCTTTCTAATTTATTGGCGAGATTCTCTTAGGAATGTCTTGTTTCTCTATGCTAAAGACATGCGTCAAGGGCTTCGTCGTTTTGACGTTTCTTTAGAGTTTCTTCGATTTTGAGTTGTGGCGGCCACTCATTAAAGTTGTAAATTTTGAAAGAGCAATTAAAAATAAGCTAATCTTAGTATGGAGTACATATAGCTAAATCATTTCGGGGCTGAGATATCACACTATAGTTTTATCAGTACAAAAAGTGTCACATTGAAGCTCTATTAACTCAGCTTCGAAATTACTTACAACACTGCTTTCTCTTTAATTATGGTACTGCTACCAAATAATGACAAAGATAACGGTAGCCGCGAATAAAAAAAATGGAGCTAATGGTCCATAGTAAGTTACCCAATCCTCTATCAGTTTCGTGCATTTCGGGGATAATCTTGATATTCAGGGGTAATTTTATGTTTCTAATATTTATCGATTAACTGACTTAAAAAAAGCAACGCAAAATATACACCCTTTCCCTCTTAGTCTCATCCCTGCCAAAGTCATCGGCCTCGAGCTAAAATTGTAATTGGCTTGAGGATGCTAAACAACAAAGCGGAAGTTTCGCAGCACTACTCTCAACGATTCATAACTTGCGAGTCGAGTGCGCAAAACTGTGCGCCCGGGGCGGATCTTCAAAGCCTACACGAAACGAAATGTTTTGAATGCCTAAACGAAATGTTTTGAAAGGGCGGCTGGTGACGCGTGTAGGCCTTAACAAGCGAAGTTGTGACGCGATTGAAACTCTTGCTGGTCCTTCGAGCCGTCAGATAACATCGCACCCTTCCCGCACTGACCCTCACTCTACATAACACATTCATTGGTCGAAAGGACCCGACCCTTCGTGTTTTCAGTTTGATAAGCGGGGTTAATTAAAACTCGTCCGGCCCTCTTCATTTTCTTTGGGCTCGCTCATTTTGCGAATTAAATAGTTCCGCACAAATCTGGATAGGGAACTATGTTACAACTTGTGTGATTTACGCAGCCGGATTGAAGGGAACGGTTTGTAAGTGTACATATGAATCATTTGTGTGTGTGTGTCTCTGTCTAGAGGTGAATTATTGTATTTATTAGTATTTCTTGCAAATGCCATCTCACACACTAGCCAGTCGAACTCCCATGCTCTGTTATAACAGATATCACACATAGAATATCTTCAATAAACACGGCCCCTCCCAGCAAGATCATTATTCCAGTATGCAAGTATTTGTAAATGCAGCGAGCGATCGGCTGTTTCCGTAGCGAATCGTATCACTATAGCCTTCCGCATGATTACAGTGTGTCGAGCCAGAAGTAAGGTAGGTATAGGCACCCGCCGCACGTCTGCAAGGCAAACTCACAGAACGTGAGTGAAATAAACTTAGAGATCAATGGTGCTGAAGCTGGAGACATATTGGTCACGTAGGACGCCATTGGCGGCTTTTTTTTTTGTCGGTTTTAATTTTCCTCTGGGGTGATTAGGTGTGTTCCCAGACTTGCCAGTAGAGTCAGCTCATATCATATACATCTCACTCTTTGTGTATAATTCGCCTGTGATGATTTTATCTCGTCTGTAGATATTTATTGATAACAAAATAAATCTCAAAACAAATATTACGAAGTAAAGAGGCAAATTATTAACCGACTTCACAAAAGAGATTTACAATTCGTTGGATCTATGTTTTCAATGATGATAATTTTTGTTTTTATAATTTTTAGGGTTCGTCTGTCCGTCAGCGCGCTCTAACTCACGAAAGAGGAGAGAAGAGAGTTATTTTTTACAGAATGTATGCATCTATATTTGCATTTCGTGTAGTTCCTTTTTTTTTGTTTCTTACCACCTGTTATCTGATTGTGCTTTATGTTGCTGCACCTGCCCTTCACTTGTAATGAGCATATATTAGTTGAACCGACTTGAGCCCTAACCAAATATCCGACGTCTACCTACCTAGAATAATAATTGTAGTGTTTGTGAGTGATGTGCAGTAGTGATGAAATTATCTAACTAAATTGTGATTTGTCTATATAAAAAGTGCGCACTGACAACTAAGAATTTTCTGTGCTCAAACAAACCTCAGTGGTTTACAAGTACCTTTTGTGAAATTATAGATGTATATTTAAGATAAAATCAATAAATAAATAAAAAATAATAGTACCCCTCTATTTTTTTCAATAGTTCGTGTAAACATTAGTTTGCTGTGCAGCTTATTTTTTTACTGTTTCTTGTACGAAGTTGCGAAACCCTTCGTGTGATAGTATAGATACGCTTCGCACTTCGCCGAGATATGCTCTTACACAAGTAGTATTTCATAAACGATTGTTATCAATCCATTACGAATTAGGTGCCAGTGGCTGTGAACTTTTAATCAATACCTCTCTACATACTACCAAAACTGCTACCTGCCAAAACTTCCCTCTGGGAATTGCCTTATATATGGACGTATTAGAAGTTTTGTTAGCTATTATGGCAAGAGAAACTTTTAGATCATAAGATAAACTTTGAGTGGAAATAATAGGGGAAGTAGGTGGATTAACAAGTACGGTAGGTATGTAAATAAAAAATATGGAAGATACAACAAAATTATTAGTTGAATATTTTCTCCATTAATTATATAAGTACTCCAAGTGCTGCTTCGATCTTGTTTTATGTCGAGAGCTCGTAACAAATTTATCTACATAATCTACAACAACGCAAAATAATATGATAAAATATAATATTCTTAAATATAGCATTTTCCTCAGAATCTTATTTTCCTACAGAATCATCTTTGTTTTACTCGAGCTATTAGAAATCCGCTGATTGTTTTTCTTAGTAATTGTGACAAGCGACTGTGGCGAAAGAAAAATCTTCTCTTTCGCGTGGAAACATGATTATTTGCAAGATGGTAGAAAAGTGCCTTTCTGCCCGTTTCTTTTCAACACGAATATCAGATTTAACAATTGATCGCAAATCTTTTCATACTCTTACCTAAACTCGGATATGAATCTCGTAGCAAGAATGTTAACTGCAGCGAAAGTCAAAGTTAACCCCTTCTCTCTCAGAAGCACACCACTCGAACGACCGAACAATGGCGAACTATTGTTATATAAGCTGTGTCGGCGAACCAGTTAAATGGGCCAACCCCAGTCACGCAAAATAGGGTATCGAGTATATGGCGAAACGTGAACAGAATTGTGCCCCTGTCACCCTGTATGGGAAAAGTCGTGACGCTATGTAGTGTGTGTTGAAAGTTAATTATTTCGGGCACAGTTTTGCTTCGAGATTAGTAATTGGGGATTAGGTAGGTTCTACTGGTGTATACTAGAATTCTTTAAAAGAATAAAATCAAATATCGTAAACATCCTTCGAAGTTCAGGCTGCAACCTCAGGTAGCTGCTCAAACTACCTACTTCAAGTCACAGAGCACTGCCTGCCTACCTACATACGCTGATACACATACATATCACAAGATGTTCTGCACTTAGACCGTCCGTAATGGCAAGAGCACTAGCGTTGTGTACTTACAAGCAGGTCATTATGCCTGTTAGTACGGTCAAGTAGACGTAGTTGGAGTTGTGCTATTGTATTGTGATACGTACAACTTTGACATACAGGCGTTTACATGACAAGGGTGACATGCGTATATTCGACTGTATCTTTGAGCTACACTGCTCTGGCTGGCGTCTAGTTTCTTCTTGGGTCGTTGAAGCAAGACTAGTCTTTGTGTGACTTTTGTTACAAAGTAACGAGTGAGTTGCGCATATAATTTCACATTACACCTGAGATGATAATGGAAACTCAATTTCATCTTTGCCCAAAGAAACAGTCCAGCAGAATGTTTTGGCGCACCGATGACGATGATCCAATGAAATATTCGTAACGCGCAATTTTTGAGAATCTTTGTTTGGTATTCTTCCCTTCTATGGAGTTGGTCTTTGTTACCGCAAATCCAAATAATTTGACTTTTGTTTCTGAATGCGTATATGTCCATGCAGAAATTTTGGCCATTGCTGGCTTATTGTCCTCTGAAAATCCCTGTAAAGCCTTTACCTAATGCTCGTCAACTTTGTGCATAACGAATACGCGGAGTTCCGGCCATTTTGTAAACGCTCTGCGCTGCCTGTACCGCATAGATCCCGGGTACTCGCATAATATGAAATATAAAATAGCTCTGTGGAAAAATCTACTGAAAATCCCAAAAGCATAAGGCTAGAGAGAGAAGTGAGGCAGCCGCTCAAGTGTGCAAGCGTCCACAAGTTGCTTCAAACTTTCTAGACTTATAGAATTGTAAAGAATTGCGACGGGAACTAACTGTTCACTTGCCTAGGACTACGTAGTGCTCTTACTGCAACTTAGTTATTGTGTTTTAGTATGGCATATTAAAAAAAATATCCTGAAGTAATGAATGTTCTAGCCTATTTAATGTCCCCACCGAGGGACACAGACCCTTACCCACATATGAGTAAGATTGAGCCATACTCCACCACGTTGGCTATGTTGTTTATTATTGTGAGAGGTTTATTATTACTTTTGTGTTGCTTTGTAGTCACGTACTTTTAGCTGCATAAATTTTGTGCAAAACCCCGGACGCTCCAGACACACCCCGATATAAAATAAAACATCACTTAAATCAAGTGGCTGAAGAATGGCTACGTAAGGTCGCACATTGACATATTTATTATGGACCCAGGAAAAACTTAACACAATAAGCCAGCTGAATTTAATTTAATACTCGCAAACCAGCGTCAATATCATTGGACCCTTAATTTCCACTACAAGACATCGAGCAAGTGAAGTACGTACTGTCACGTTTACATCCATTTACAACTTCCCATATTCAAACCGTATTTCGAAAGTCTATAAGGGCTACGATCGCACTGCTTTAGTAGATCGCGACTGTACTACGTTCCAAATCTAATTTGTGATTAAATTACTGTCACTGATTTAAGACTGTGCCCGCGACAAGACAGCCCAGTGTTGGCTTCGCGACATCTTTTGGGGTCGTAAAGCGATTCCATAAAATAAATTTAATAATAAATCTGGGGACCGGCAACACATAAAAGTAGAGTAAATCACCGAAACTCAGGCGTCTCAGACGTTACAGTCGGGAAGAGGTTGAGACTCGTGAATGGTGGGAAGTCTCAGTAAGGGTTACCGAGTAATCGCTGGACCATATCCCATCTGAGACTGAATGAAAGGTAGCATCGTAATAATTGAAACAAAAAGATAAACATAAAAAACCGACTTCCACAAACCCTGTTGGATGAGAAGCCAATGGCAAGTGTTTTTTGAGTTTAAAACAAACTGCAACCCCCTATTTCCCCCTCCTTGGGGAATTAATTTCGTCAAATCCCATCTCAATGCTACCCTACGCTACATAATAAACCTCTGTACAAAGTTTCATGGCTCTAGGTCCACCGGTTTAGGCTATGCGATGCCCGTCAGCCACGCATTGTAGATTGTATTTGTACCTAGTATTGAGCAGTTCTGGTGGCCATGTGTGTGTGATCTTCATCATCAGTTCCGCATCACAATATTATGCTTACCATGAGTACACAAAAATCACTATACATAGGTCTGCCTATAGTATTTAAAGAGTTTCCTCGATTTCTCATAGATCCCATCATCAGATGCTGACATGGTGTCAATAAGACCAATGGAAAGGTAAAACCTTTCAAACAAAAAATATAAAAATATTTTCCAAATCGGTCCATCCGTCTAGGCGCAATCGGGGCACATACATAAAAAAAAACAAATATCCCAACGAATTGTAAACCTCCTCCTTTTGTGAAGTCGGTTCTACAGGATAATGAAGTCAATTAAAATAAATTCGATGATAGTTATTTAATTTTTCCGGACTCTAATGGAGTGTCAATGTCCGAATTTGATAGACGATCAATAAAAAATAAATAAAATGCCCATATTGTCCCAACCGAGAGGCACGGAACTTTACCTGAATAGGAGTCAGATTAAACCATTTTCATAATTAATACCGAGAATTATTGATACCAGCAATGATCGCTTAATTCCCGTTATAATAATATATCTGTTGATAATTTTGTTACGTCTGATATTAATTTACTTTCATGGAAGTTATTATGTAAGAAGAATGCCTACTAATTGAAATATGTAACTACAATATCTGTTTGATTGCATAGCTGACTGTAGATTTACATTATGAAAAGTATAATTTATACTCATGGGAACAGTCGGTCACCTCGCCTCTCTGACTTGTGTCACGTGAATCGCTTCAATATCAAATTCAGTGTAACATGCAAAATAATTTGTCATATTAGTATTACACGGCTAAGCTAGACACATGAGTCATTTAGAGAGGCCGCATTGTGCGGAGTGCCCCATTACTGTAATTCATGGGCATGGCATTAATCTGCCCTATACGAGTGTGAGCCAGGGCGGGCATGAGTCTGGGCAAGCGCGTGCAGGAGTTGCGCCAAAAATTAAACCGAGACACAAAGAATTGGATGGCTTTTGTTTTTATTTATTCTGCATAATATGGTCATGCTGCGGTGATGGGCAAGTACATATTACGTAGAGTACGGGGCCTTTGGTTTGGCACCGACGGGACGGGACCCGAGGTGCCACGAGTATGATACTCGGCGTTTGACTTAGCAAGAGAGAGAGAGCGAGACGAGACCTGAGGTGCCAAAACCAAGGCCCCGTGCTGTAAAATAAAATACTGAATAACACCCATATAAACATTATATAGATATTAACATATGTACATTTATTAAAAGCCGCAAAGATAACATTGTCATTCATACAAACAACCAGTCTTATTACTTGCAACTTCAGAACCCTTCATGGGCGAGTCCGACTCACACTTGGCCACTTTTTTAATGTTTGACTTTTTGTTTCAATTATCACATACGATATACGCGTAATTCGAAAACATGTAAAAACCTTTTCAAAACCTTTGTACAGACTTTGTTCATTATCGCGCTTGCTGTTATGTCCTGGCCGAGTAATTTAATTTTGATAATGCATTCTTTGTTAATTTCAACATGTGGATTCAGGAAAAGCACTATTTTAAATCCATATGCAGGTTTCCTGTTATAGTTGCAAAACTTTGGAGCTCAAATAATTAAGATGGAAGCGGTTGTTATTGTATAGCCTAATTTAAATAACTGTTCACCAGAGGAACTCTGACCACTCAGTAAGCCCATTTATGTTGTGATTTCCATTTTTTACATCCTTGGAATCGATAAAGGCCATACGTTGTGATTTTCATTTTTTACATCTTTGGAATCGTTACCAGTCTCTATCTCTATCAGGTGGTAATAGCATCAAAATGCTTTTGATTTTGGTGCCAACACTACTTTTTACTTCTGGGGTACAGTTAGGAAACAAAAGTCAATGGCTGAAGTCGATTTATGCCTCTGAAGTAACACCGGAAGAGATAAATGTGCAAGGCGCTATAAGACGAAATAAAGTTGCTTAATACACCTCACATATACTAGCATACAAACCCTGCTGTGTTTAACAGCAATTAATTTGCCGAAACAATAGCGTCCCGTGACTGTTGTGAAAATCGGAGTAAAAAAAAAACAAAAATCGCCGAGCAGGCGCCCGAGAATCGGCATTGTTGTTCATTTCAATTCAGAGCCCAGTCCGCAAGGACCTGCCTGTGACGTGATTCGCTCCCAGAATGCATTAAAAATTTGTTGTCCATTGTTTCATTTTTATCAGCATGAGCAAAGGTACACTTTTGTTATTTGAACAAAAGCGCGAGAGACACTGCAGTTTTTTAAGTGGGAGTTAGTTTGCGGAACGAACTGTGTTATGACGCTGCGGTGAGTTACGGGGTTACACTTTTCACAGGGTTATTTGCAAAAAAATACATTGTTGCTGTTATATTATCACAATATTTTTGAAGTAGTATTGAGATTATTTTAAGGTCAAAAAATAGCGTGGGCACACGTTGTGCTTCTGCCAACCCTTAGGAGAAATGGCGTGACGCTTGTCATGATAGGTAAGTGTCAAGTAAATATTGAATTATTTCACTCAGCAGTCGTTAACGACTGCTACAAACAAAGATCCTTAATTTTGCCTCAGGTACAATATAAAATGAAAGAAAAAAAAAACCTTTTTTTTATTTTAGAGATTTTTTCCTAAATATCTATTGACATCATTGAACTACTATTACTAGCGTATTGTTCAATGATTGACATAGGGAAACGAGTACAATGACAAAATTAACAAGCATTAAAACCGTGATCAAAGATTAAATTAATATAAAAAACTATAAATATAAACGATAAGCTCGCCTTTGTACATCTTTTTTCTATCTAAGCTATCTGTATGTCATGTGAGTACATTAAATAAATTACGAAATTATAGCTAAACTAAATCGAGCATTAGGTGTAGGTACTCAATATATTTGCTTGAACTTATGCAAATTGATAACATTTTATAATAAATGATGGCTGCAGGCGAAGCCTTTCATTCTAAATTGTTCGAATATTGAAAATCAATGGACCGAAATATTAAATACTGTATGAAAATATTTGCATATTCGATCATGCAGATGTTCCTTTACATCGTCGTTTATCAAATTTTTGGTAGTTTATCCACAGGCTTACACATGAAATGATTTTGCTCAAACCTGTAAACATGATAAAATTACTTTAATTTTATATTACTTACTGTAATCGGTAAGTCTCATAAGGACATAGACTAACAATGGAATATATTTTATATATTTTTATGCAAAATTAAGTTTTTAAAAGATAAGCCGATTTATACATGATGCGTCAACTTCAGACATCTTCCTAGATTTATTTGAATACCTTGTCCAACACCATAGTGTACATTAAATTATCTTTTCACTTCTCATGCTCGTAAAGTTCGTCTTTATGTCGGGTATAGCCAGCATAAAATAAAATTTTATGTTCTAGAGCATAAAGTAAAATCTTCGTCTAAATCTCAGACTCTGACAAAGGTCGTCAGGTAAACAGCCACATACACCTATGCACGTAGTAACTATTTAGTAATCTGTGCCTATGCTAAGTGCCACTGCCGGCGGCCAGAGCCGGCTGCGGAGGCACGTCCAAAAAAAAGTTTAATGGCGGGAAGACCTTATTTTTTTTCGGTAATTTCAATTTACAATTATTTGCAATATTTTTGTGTAATTTCCTCACAATCAAAAGTGAAAAGCAGAGTGTATATCGTACATAAAACCCATTTTACCCTAGACATGACTATATATACGTCTCGGGTAAAATGGTGCGTTTTATGCCCTTGTTGTACAATCTACTATTATAACACCAAAGTATATACAGGAACCGTACTAAACGTATTCGAGTATTCTTTTCGGACCCACCATCATTGTCTGCAATAATCCTGTAATAATGAAAATTATGAGCATTTTCGACAACAATAGGGGACAGCCAGATCAATCAACATAATTTCAATATATCGGAATTCACTGCTTGTTTGTACTAATACAGAGTTATTTATATCCGAGACGAGAGGAGCATGTGTTATTCACGCAATTTTCCGCTTTATAAAAATGAACGGCGTAGGAGGACAAAATAGAAAGTACCACGCATATTTTATACCGTCTCCCCTCTTGCCTTCCGAAATTTGCCCCGAGAATACCTAAATATTATTGAGCCAAGAAAAAATATGTTGCCCCTCCCTTGTCTGGCCCCGTTTGACGGAATATACGAGTTTATGGCAACACTTTGTACATGTTATTCGACTTATTAAAATTGTATTGTTTCGTGGAAGGGCTTTAACTTTATTAAATACCCGCGAGACTATGGGGATGGCGAGGATGCTCCGCCGCTTTTATTGGTTAACGTTTTGTTATTTTTAAAACGATGAAAGATTCATGTAGGGGATTCATGTACAGGTTTTGATTTTTTGAGGCTTTTGTTTCGTTTCGTAATTAATTGGTAATACATCAAACTATGTTTTTCAGGCACCTTACTGCTCTTTGCGGTCAAAACAAACAACTAAACGAATCAAAGTCCAAATGCTGTTGGATATCAAGGTGTTATACCCTATCCAATATAACAGGCAACTTGACAGCTAGCTTAAAACTTCATAAAATCCATTTTTTAAACACTAGGGACGTTACCAAAGCAATCGAAAAGAATCGAAATTGTTTATTCAGTTGAAGAGTTGTCATCGCCATCACTGCAATCAGCAGTTAAATATATTATTATTTGGATTTTATGAAGTTTTAGGTTTGCTGTCAAGTTGCCTGTTATATTGGATAGGGTATAGTTAAGGATTTTATTAATCTGTGGTTCATAGTAAGTTTGTATCTTACGATTTCAGCATTCCACCGACTTTAATGACACGGTCGTAACTCTGATTTGGAGCTGAATTTTTACTTCGAAAAGATATAATTTTATATGATGTCAGGTCATTCATCTCCTTATTTTAGTGCCGATATGTTTTCAAGAGTTAAAAAGTCGTTATTATTAATTAAACAAAAGTTTATTTATTTATTAGATAGTGAGAGTATACCTAAAAATAAAATATGTATATGAAAACAGTCAACATCAGATGAAAGTGAGCACGAAAGATGTGCACACCGATAGATTTTAAAAATAATATGAACAGATTATTAATTTTTTAAATGAAAAATACAACCGATGAATTAAATTATACATTTATACAAAATATATTCGTTTAGAGAAAGATATACCTACATTATACTAGACTTTAAGATATTGTTCACTAATACTATGGACTATCAGTCTGAAATAAATGATGATTTTTTTTATTATTATGAGCCTGTAATATCCCACTGCTGGGCAAAGGCCTCTCTCCCCCTCTTCCACTCCATTCGATCCTGAGCGGTCTCCTTCCACTCTTTATCCCATAGAGCCAACTCATCACTCCATCTCTTCCTGGGTCGGCCACGCTTTCTCTTTAGAGAAAGAAATGATGATAATAATAATTAAAAATTATATCGATCTACAGACCATAAAGCACGTAGCTTGCGATTCTCATATAGCTGATGCTAACTGTTATTTCCCTTGATATCTTGGAGTTATTTCCCTTGACATCTTTTTAAAATATAAAAATAAACTGTAGAAAAACAGTTGCAATTTTAACACATATCCACACAAGTAATTCTCTTAGCTTCAGTCACAGCCATATCACATTAAAGTTGGCATTATATTATGTCGTTGTAAGAGGATAGACGTTAACGACTCTAGCTACGGTCTCGGACGCTGAAAGCCGTATATTTCTATGACTTTGTAACGTTATTTGCACTTTATGGGATATCCTTTAGAGGCTTTTACAGGGAATATGTAAAACGGAATCAAAGTTGCTTTCATAAGTTGTTTGAAGCGCGAGCCACACACGTCTGCCATCTGTGGTATCGTATAAATAGGTTTCGATAATAATCTGATTTTGAGACACATTTTCACATATCTGCGGCGAAGTAGGTTACATATGAGATCGTTAGTTTATGAGGATGCTTGAGACCAGTGAGGCATCTTGTCTACAATTTTTCATTTCCTAGTAGGTGCGCCTTCTCAACTACGTAGACAGCGCCCTTCATAGCAGCCTTCTATAAAATCCTGATATGAAAAAAAAACAAATAGACCAAAAACTTACAACAAAGTACAATTGATCCAAAACTCCGACTTCTCAAATAAATAGCATTTCAGTCACTGAAAAACCTGATTTGTAAAAAAACAAATAGACCTAAAACAACACAATAAAGTACAATGCCTACAAAACTCGTTGCGAAATAAGATTAAAAGCAGTATGCACTGAATGATGATGGCCGCACATCGAACTGGCCCCGGGGGCTTTGGCAACCGATACATGATTGTGCACTTTAGGGAAGATCGACGGTCTCGCTGCTACTACACTGACCCCTATACACTATTGTGATATGTATCACACATATGTACACACACACCTACTGTAAATGTATTGCAGCGAACAGAATTTACTTTAAAAGAGATCTTAAAGTTATTTTGCGCTTCTTCTCTGATAGTAGTTAAATAATAATAAGAGAGATGCCTGATTCCTTATTCTTCAAAAGGTCAACAAATTTCATCTTGTTTAACAAAATATCCCAAAACGTTCGACAAGGTAAATGAAAAGTTAATAGGTGAATTTAAGGCTTAGCCTAAAAGAGCCAATGTCACTCGTGCGTCATTTGATCCCACATTAGCGCACTTTGTAGACCCTTTTACCGAAATGTGATTTATTCGGAATACAAGAGACCCGCGGCGCGAAGTGTTTTACTGTGTTTCCCTTTACAGGATTATCGGTAGGCTATTGATATATTTCATTTGCAAGTTGAATTTATGAATAAGTGTGTGTGTGACAGGAGTCATGTTACAGTTATATATGTAGGGGTACAGTTCTGATATGTCAGCATAACCGTGCGACGAGTTAGTCGTTCCGTGGACACGAACACAGTAGCATGTGTACCTACTTATATATCGTGTACGAATTCCGTGTATCTATGTTGAGCTAAGTGGATTCAAAAATAAACAATTTATATCGGTTTTATGAAGTGCTTTACTTGACATTCCCCTAAACTGGTGACCCCGACGTGATAGAGTTACAAATTTGAGCGCGTCAGGACTTGTGACGCAAGACAGCGAGCCTAGGGTGAGCACTTTTGACTGCAAAAACGCATGTAGTGACATTTTAGCCAGGTACCCCGATGTAACGAAACCGTTCAATCTAAAACAGGATGTAAAACACGGGGTACATCATTATATAGAGACAAAGGGTGCCCCAATCCACGCGAGGGCAAGACCATTGCCCCCAGATAGGTACAAAAGAGTTAAAGAGGAATTCAGGAACATGCAGGAGCTTGGTATCTGCCGCCCGTCAAAGAGTGAGTGGGCCAGCCCACTCCACGTAGTTCCCAAAAAAAACGGCGAAATTCGCCCGTGCGGGGACTACAGACAACTGAATGCTGCAACGAAGCCGGACCGGTACCCCATCCCGAGGATGCAAGATTTTACGTACGGGCTTGCAGGTAAGAAAGTTTTTACCCACATAGACGCCAATAAGGCATTTCACAACATTCCTGTAAATCCTTCAGATATTGAGAAAACAGCCATAATAACACCGTTTGGGCTTTTCGAATTTCCCCGCATGACCTTTGGTTTTTGTAATGCTGCTCAAACCTATCAAAGATTTATGAATGATGTTGTTTTAAAAGACGTAGAGCAAGTTACATGTGTGGCAGAGGGGAGCACAGGCTGCGAGAAGTCACAGCTATTTTGTTACATAGATGACGTCATAGTAGCTAGTCATTGCGAAGTATGTCACAAAAAACATTTAGATGCCTTACTCAGGCGCTACGAACAAAACGGGCTCACGATCAACATGGGCAAGTGCCAGTTTGCCAAGGATAAGGTAGTGTTCCTAGGTTATGAGGTAACATCCGAGGGAATCAGACCCCTCGATGAAAAAGTGGAAGCGATCAAAAATTTTCCCCGCCCGGTGACCGTAGAACAGTTGAGACGATTTTTAGGTATGATAAACTTTTACAGGTCACATCTGCCCAAGGCCGTCGAACAACAACAGGAACTCCTAAAATTCCTACATAATGCGAGGAAGCGGGATAAGACGAAGATTACATGGACCGACGCAGCATGTGAAGCTTTCGAGCGGTGCAGGGTGAGTCTTGAAAAAGCCGTAACCCTTGTACACCCCTTAGATAACGTGCCCCTGGCACTAATGACGGATGCATCGGACTCGTGCCTTGGAGCAGTACTCCAGCAATGGAACGGTAACTCATGGAGACCTTTAGGTTTTTATTCGAAGAAACTCTCGGATACTCAGGCAAAGTATAGTACCTATGACAGGGAACTTCTAGCCATCTATATGGCAATCCAACATTTCAGGAATACGGTAGAGGGACGACCGCTAATTATATTCACGGATCATAAGCCATTAACCTTCGCATTCAGTAAGACAGATAACAACAAAGAGGTAGCGAGGAGAGTTAGGCAGATGTCGTTTATTAGCGAATTCACCACCGATATACGTCATGTAAAAGGAGACCTAAATACAGTCGCGGATACCTTATCGCGAGTCGAGTCAATTCAATGCCCCACGTTGATTAACTTCGCTGACTTAGCTAGAGCACAGGAAAGAGACGATGAAATTACATTACTGATAAGCGGGTCGCGCGCTACAAGTTTCGAAATAAAACAATGTAACATACCTAACACGGATAAAAAAATAATGTGTGAAGTATCCACTCAAAATATTCGGCCTTATATACCAGGAAACATGAGACGTCAAGTTTTCGACGCAATCCACGGCACCAGCCACCCAGGAATTCGAACGACTAGGAAAATGATAGCTAAGAGTTATTTCTGGCCAGGATTAAACAAGGATGTAGGCACTTGGGCCAAAACTTGTATCGCCTGCCAAAGAGCAAAAGTATTACGGCATTCTATTTCCGGTGTAGGTCAATTTGAAACATGCGAGAGATTTGAGCATATACATGTAGATCTAGTGGGGCCGCTTCCGACTACCCGGGAGGGGTATAGATATTTAGTTACAGTGATTGACCGATTTACTAGATGGCCGGAGGCCTTTCCAGTAGAAACGATGACAGCGGAAGTAGTGGCCAGAACGCTGTATGAAGGCTGGATATGCAGATTTGGAAATTGTGCCAGAATTACGACTGACCAGGGCCGCCAATTCGAAAGCGAGTTATTTGACCAATTAATGCGTATGGTAGGTACCCGTAGGATAAGAACCACCCCGTATCATCCCCAAAGTAACGGCATGGTAGAGCGGTGGCACCGCAGTCTAAAGGCAGCCCTAATGGCGAGACTATCGAATACCTCATGGGCAGATGAGTTGCCAACGGTTTTGTTAGGATTGAGGGCAGCAATCCGCAGCGACTCGGGCATAAGTCCAGCAGAGTTAGTGTACGGTCAGACGATTAGGTTACCGGGAGAATTCTATACCCAAGGCCCCGAAGATCGATTAGACCAACACGAGTATTTAGATAAGTTACGTGAAATCATTAGGCAGACTAGACCGGCACCAAAATGCCATTCAAATTCAAAGAACATGTTTGTGCACCCAGACCTTGAGACATGTACGCACATATTTATCAGGAATGATGCCGTACGCAAGCCTTTACAGCCACCGTACGACGGGCCATTCAAGGTTATTAGGAAGTCAGATAAATATTTCACAGTACAACTAGCTAATAGACAGACACAGGTTTCAATTGACAGACTCAAACCAGCGTATATACTTAACGAGACCGACACTAATGACGCCACTAGGTGTGTGCCATCAACAAATCAGGGACAAAGTAGCGAACTATATCCCAGAATTTTCGACGCGGCCGGTTACCTACAGAACCCCACGCCGCCGCCGCCGCCGCCGTCGCTGCCGTCACCACCCGCAGAGGTCGTGGAACGGCGTTCCCGCGCCGGCAGAGTTATAAAACTCCCTGTCCGATTTATGTAAAGTAAGTACCTACTTAGCTAAAGTATTTTAGTACAGCGCATTTAATAGCTAACTAGAGCAACCGTTGCCTATACGGCAGTTTTTTTTAGTAAGTAATCAGTATTCGAATCTTATAAGCAGAGAACTACGTTAGATATAATTATTTCACTGTCGGATACATACAGATTCACTTGGATAAACCAGAAGTAGTGTCCAAAATTGCTATTTTCGCAAACATCATGGGTAAAACGCAGAGCAAGAACGAGGAGATAATTATAGCGCAGAACGGAGCTAACAATGCGAGTCCGCGCCTTACGGACATTGAAGATAGAGTCGATAATAACTATTTATCAACCATGGTGTTAATCGTTGGTGTGGTCATACTATACGTGTACGTAGCGTTCCAACACTACAAGAAACATACGAGAAAGTTATTTAAGAAAGAGTTGGGGAAGTCAAACCAAGACCAAAATGTGTAGTCAAAATCTTCGCGGATCCTGAACGAAACTTATACAGTGTCTGCTTACGTATGCGAATGTCTTAGTGTATAGTTTTCTCTTTTGTTTTTTTCTTGGTTGTGTATTAGATATGTAAAATCGGCGTTGTCACGACAATAGTTTGAAGGAGTTGAATTAGTTTATGGCAGGAACTGTTTCGTGATAACTACCACAGTCTTATCATAAATAAGTATGTATTGAATTTAAAGTCGGACATCGAAACACATGTTACCGCGATTGTCATTGCTTTGGTTTCACAAAAAGAAACCTTATATTATTATTTTTTGTGTCACGAAATGCAATGAAGAAATGTATTGTATACTTATTGACTTATGTATTTGTGTTATTGTAAAGGCGCAGTATCATATCAGTTCTCATAATCCCAGTTTGTATTCAAGTTGTTATTTATAACTCAGGATGTAACAAGATAGGTTTGGCAGAAGTAATAAAATAAATGCAGATAGGTACCTATTTCATTCTTGAAACTCATTGTTATTGTAAGTATTGGTGTCACAGGAACTCAGTCAGCAACTACGTTGTATTGTGGGTCGTGAGTAGGTACACATTTAGCAATAATGTATGATGTACTACCAACAAAAATCTAGTGTGTAATATTGTATTATTTAATTATTATTATTATTTTTTTCAAAAAGGGGGGGATGAGTGTAGGGGTAACAGTTCTGATATGTCAGCATAACCGTGCGACGAGTTAGTCGTTCCGTGGACACGAACACAGTAGCATGTGTACCTACTTATATATCGTGTACGAATTCCGTGTATCTATGTTGAGCTAAGTGGATTCAAAAATAAACAATTTATATCGGTTTTATGAAGTGCTTTACTTGACATTCCCCTAAATATATATGCTAAATAAAGTATACAGGTCTCGTATACAATGAACTAACCCGTAACATTTTCGAGGTTCCAAAAATAAAGTAGGTATCTCTGATAAAATAAGATTCATTGTGAAAGTTGTTCAGAATGATTAGGCATGTAATGAGTCTGGGGTTGTCCATTGTCATTGTTTACGGGATATTCCGTATTTTAACCCCGACAACGAAAGAGAGGAGTTTATAAGTTTTGAAGCATCTGTTTCTGTACGTTACCCATATCTATATCTGTCTATGGAACTCTGGCGCTCAAATGGGTAGACAGATTTTAATGCAGTTTTTTAATGATACTAGACTTTCTTGCGATGGTTCGTTGCGTTTGCACTGTTTTATATCTCTTTATTTCTTAGATGTATCAACTGATTGCCGGAAATATTGCCAATTGCAGGAATATTATATAATATTGCCAGACAAATACCAATATTGCTGGCAACGGCACATTAATGTAGATGTAGTGTACCACAACTATAAACCATATAAACAAATAATGCACAAATGCGATGTTATGTCTCAAAAGAGTTTTATTTTAGCAAACCATAGTTATGAATATTTTTCTAATATATTTATCCACCTCCTAAATGACGTTTAATTAAGTTTTAATGGCCTCGATCATTAATTAAATTCTCTCAACTTAAATTTTAACAAATAATGAAAACATAATATCAAAGAAACGGATCCAAAACAAAAAGGAACATGCTGTGTATGTTATTATATAAACACATATCAATTTGTAAACAACACATTTCATCTCGCAACCACAAAGTAATGATGTGAGGCGGGAGGCTGTCGCGCACCTTTTGATATGTGCCGTATTACCTGGAAGCTTTATGTTATTCCCTTCTGTTTTTACCTATTGAATTCATATTACTCAATTTTCTGAAAGGAGATTAGGCATTCGCGTCCTTCCTCACGCTCACAAGGTAAGGAAATTGTTTTCAAGTTTAATATAATATGTGTATTTACTGAATTCATGTTTGTTTATTCTCCTAATTTTAGAGGTATCTACTCCTAATTTAACGTTGTGAAGGATGATTTAATCATGAATACTAGTAACAGTCTTGTTTCATTTGGTCAACGGTCCAATACATACCTATGCAGAATTCAGCATGTCTCCTATTGTTATTCCAGGCTTGGATTACGCGCGTAGCATAGCGTAGCAGATCCCCGCTCGTAGCTACGACCGCGTAGCTTCGGCCGCCCGCGTAGCAAATGACGGAAAACATAGATTTGTATCGTGTAATGTAACACCGTCATTGCACATTTCGTCTTTTCCTTATTATTTTTATCAAAGATAATGTTTTTATTTATTATTGACAGGTGTAGAGGCACAGCGTTTAAGCAAGAATGCTTTAAATTTATTAAAATTATTCCCTAAAGAGCAAGAAGACTCTTCAAGCGAGTTCGCAATCATTTTGTTTACTTAAACCTTTTCCGCTGACTCTACACAGGCAGATTTACGTACAATACTGCTTCCGCTGCTTCCTTACTAAAGAACACATAAAATGGGGTTCTTCAAGAGATTTGATTCAGATTATAGTAATGTATTCATCTCCATTCCGTCCTAAAGCCTTTTATTTCTTGGCGTCCCCGCCCCGAGCAACTTTCTGAGAAGCAAACGTCGAAAATTGCAATCACGTAAATTGAAAATTAATGGACCGCAAAATCCAATTCTGCGTAAAGCTCCCTCAATTCTTACTATGTAGATTCAGTTCACTGTTATATTAAAAGTGTCTCCGCTTGCTTGCACCAGCCAGTTGCTGCCAGTTGTGTGATCAACTTTCTACTTACAAGTTCTTTCAACTCTGAACGGTTTTATTTTCAAACTAAGTAGGTAGTGCTCATAAATATGAAGATGGTTTTGAAATGCCGAACTGGTTTATGTATATTTGGGTTGAGATTGCTTGCTTACTAAACCGAAACAGTCTTTTGCAATCTTGTAGCTTGCTAAAGTTCAAAATTAAGTAGTTAGAGTGTCAGAAATACTTATAAATAATTGACTACAGCTACAGCTAGTCATCAACCTTGGTAAATTTAACTTATAGTTGCTGAAAAGGTTAAATTTTAATTTCCTTAAGTTCCTACACGTGAGCACCTTATCCGATAAAAACGAAACCTATTATAGTCTAAACAAGCAGGTACCTATTCAAATAGTTCGTGTATGTGAACACAAATATGTTCCCTCTATATACCTGTCCAACGATCTTTTGGCGTGTGAGTGACGTTTTCAGGGGGGCGCCAGTTCTACGCGACCTAATGCAATGAACCTGTCAAAAAGCGTTAGTTTCTACCTGTCACCGCACACCAAAAGATCGTTGAACAGCTGTAGAATGAAGAGACAGTTGTCAAAATTTCTGGCACCCACTCTTTCGCGGTGCCCACAAATTCAATCATTTTCAAAGGCTCACTTTGCTTTTTAATTTTATATGCTTAGTTTAGGGGCGGCTTTCTCCAAAATATAATCAGCTACTAAGCGCAGGATAAGTGTAGTTTGAATAGAACTAGCGAAAAAAAAACATATCATCTTGCTCTACGCTGATTTCACTGCTAATTACGATTATCCTTCGTTTAGGCTAATTCTAGTATAATCAGCCAAGTTTGGGCGATTAAACTCCATTTAGTGGCTGTCAAAATTCCATATAATAGTTGCCATGGTTATAAACTGACTTGACGTTTGCTTACAACTCATGGCAAAGACAAACAAACAACAACAATCCAAGAAAAAGAGAAAGAAAATAACAAACATGCTTTCTCGGTCTGTTTTGTGTCTTTTGTCTCTGTCTCACTCACTCAAATCACAGAGTAAATCGGAAGTCACTTGAATCATTCATTCTTCTCGCTTATTAGAATAAAAAGGAAGTGGTGCAAGAGAAAAGCTTATTACGACTGCTAATTGTGATAAGGGAGTTAATCGAAATTTGTAAAACACGATATTATCACAATTAAGCGGATTTTCTAGCAAGCGACCCTAGATCTATAGAATCGCAGGCAATATTTGGAAATACGACTGCACTTTTCTGTTCCACTCTGTATTACTAGTATTTCGTCAAGGTTCTGCAAAAAGAAAACACGTAGTACGTCCCAGGCTGTAACCACACATTCTTTCCGATGTTTTTACACCAGCGCGCATCAAACTGGCACGTGCCTGCCTACAGTGCGGGCAATACTCATATGTGAATGTGACACTCTGCTGGCATTGAAATTTAAATGGAATTAATGGCACGTAGGCACAATTGTACCACTGCCACTAGTGTATGCCTGCGATTTGGGAGGCTACACGAACTATGCTGACTAAAACTAATTAAAATGGTGTGTTTGAAAATGGAATCTTCGGCCACCACGCAAGAGCTGTCGGGTTTGAGGTTGTCAGTATAGTGCCTTTAGTTCCTTTAGTTTAGTGCCTTTAGTAGTTGTTTTGACACCTCCTAAATAGCCCTCTACATTTTGAAACTAAAAACGCTTACTGATTCCAAAACTAGTCCGGTTAAGGGTGGATTTTACCAACAAAAAGTTGTACGAGAATGACTATCCCGGGGATAACTTGTTTGACAATGACAGTAGAAGATACACTCGAGTAAAAGTTACTCTTTCGTTGGTAAAATCCGGGCTTAGTGAAATTAGTTTTAATCGCCCAAACAAGGTTAAATGTTAAAAAGTCAAGTTTGAAAAAAGAATCTTTGTATGCACTACAGACAGCATTCCGGATTCTAGTAGTCAGAATTAAATAGTATGCTTTTTATAGTTAATCATAAAGAATCACTGTGCCACTGTCCATCTTTTGCGTGTTTTTACACTTAGGGTTATGCACACCACCCATATCAAATTTACCAATTTATAACTAACTACAAATAAACTAACTACTTACGAGAACTAACAAGCTAAGTTTCAGTAAAAAATAATGATTCAGTGCTATAAAACATGCTGCCTATACATATATGTACAGATTTCTATCACAAGATGATTTGTTTTTATTGACATATTTTTAGCAAATTCTTCCGAACAGACCTAGTCAAGAAGAAATAAAATACTTATAGGTAAATTGAATTTCCAAAGAAAAATAATGAATATATTTATTCCGTTGTTTCTTTCAATTTGCGTTAAAATGCGTGAGAAAAAACGGATTTCCCACGAGTGTGTCTATTCACTGTTATTTAAAATCTCATCAAAGACTGCGGAGCAAGAATAAATTCAGAATTTCTCAAGTTCTTTTCAGAAAATTTCAGATAATGATTGAGGTTACCAATCACCCTCTTTTCCGTGCATAAGTTTCCATGATTTTGGATCAAACAAACTATTGAATTATTAAAACTATTCGACCTAGCTTTAGCGCTTTACATACTCAAAATGCTGACGATTTAAAATTCCATACTCGACACATAACGCGAGCCTAGGCACTAAAGTTCCCGTGCAATCTCAAATAGTCACAAGATTGCTTATAAATAAATCATATGGCGCTACAATGCGGGCCGCCGCCGGAGGCACATTGCTTAACTTTACTGGGATTGAATTTAACAATTAATACGGAGTTTGAAACTCATATCGCACGGGGTAAGTTGAGCCAATATCACTAGCTTCGTCTTTATGGGTTGACTTGACATATTGGATGTTTCTCGCCTTGTGATATAGAGTGAAGTCAGAAGGGGAATTTTAGCAGTTTTGTGTTAGTTGGAGATATTCCTGTTTGTCTAATATTTTCATCCAGCAGATATTTTTTATTTATATGTCGGCGGCCGATCGTAGCGTAAACGTGAAATATGAAACGATGAAATCTCCTAAGGCAAACACTGCGGTAGCTTAGGTGAAGACTGAAGGGGGCGAGCGCAGCGAAGGCCCCGAATAGTGTTCGTGTTCGTTTGTCATGTATAACACAAAAAACATCAGTAGTGCTGAATAAAAATGCTTTTAAAAGACATGTTTTCGTTAAAACCCGCCATATCATAATATGCCCAGTATTGCCAAGTAATAGCTTGGCCATATAATGAAATGGCGAGGCACATCGTAATGTGCCCAATTCTACAATCGATCGCCGACATATAGATGGCACCGGTGCTTAGAGTTGGTTTCCTAAAGTTTAAATAACCATATGTTATTTTACTCGCTTAATCTTTGTAAGTTCAACTATTATTTTATGAAAAACAATTAAATCAAGGAACTGATTATATTTGGAATTCAACTCATATTACAAAAGAGTCGCTTCAAACGCATGCAGAAAAATAGACGTGACAGGTAGTCCAATAAACTATAAAACCGTACCTACCAAACTTCGTACGAGGTAACCTACCAGCCGAAATTCCCCGAAGCCTTCATACTAAAACTCCAATTACTTCGCTAGTATGAAAGTTGCAAACTCTTGTCGTGTGTCAAAACGGATTCCCGACTCGTATACGTACTATGTGTCGAGTAAACTCGGGTAGGCTTGAGCGCTCGATTTCCATCCGTACGTCGGCCGAGAGAAGCAGAAGGCTCGAGAGCCCTGTCTGAATATTTGAATATTTTAGCATCGCAAACTTGCGGTAAAATATGAATTTATATTTGTCTGTGAAGCCGACAAAGTGCCGGCTAATGGAGTGTATTCGTTACTCGTTTTTCAACTCGTCATGAAATCGAATTTCGACATGTCGCATTCGTTCTGTGTTAGTCGCGGGTAAAGTGTTGCTAGTAATTTGCAGGTGCGGAAACAAAGGCGGGTGACAGCGCGGGTGAATTAATAATCTGACGGAAGTTGCCAGTGTGCTCAAGTTTTCCACTGTGTAATTACAAGGCAGCATAATTATGATCTATTTTGAATTGCATTTGGTTGTATTCAACTAACCTTCTTTTAGGTATTTAATTTCATAAAGTATTATGCATCCCTTTTCAGGCAGTGAATATTACATCAAACATCATTGTGTTACAGTGAAAGCAGATTTCTCATCTGAGAAATTCATGATATCAGATTCTTCACCGAAGACCCCGAAAATTATAAAGTTCATATCACAATAAGATATCACATGACTTCTGTCCCACCAGCCGTGTGCCAAATTAGATAGTCCCGAAAATGGCCGGGTACGAGAAGTTAGTGCCAAATTAAATGCTCTAGTGTATTTTGTAAGTCCACAGAAGTTAGTGCGGGAAACAATTTGAAAGCCGCCGCGAACGAGCAGTTTTATGGTGATGCAGGCGCGTGGACGGCATCCAAACCGCACTCGAAACTACGAAACACTAGGTTAGGCAGTCGAGGGATAGTCAGGAACAGATAGAACCATATCGCGGATATATTTAGTTAAACCAACTGAAAGGTGTAGTGATATTTCATTGGGAGTTTTTTCTTGGGTTCGAATAATGTCACCACAAATGTTTATTACGAGTATTAGGTACTTGATCTATCTCACTTAAGAATATTCAAACCCCTATAGATTCTAAAGGGGATTGGTGTAATCGGTTCGCTTGCGTTAAGACACACGCGGGCCAAACTAACAATAGCGAACAATGTTAATATGATTTCAATTTGAAAACTATTAAATTTGGAGGATATGACCATAATCCAGATTAGCAATCCCCCTAGATAAACCCTAGATAGTAAACACAACGTCACTCAATATATTTCATAAATGCGGTTCAAAGGAAACCCGATATCTGGGATCTTACTCTATCTTCATTTTTTTTCTGTATTATATGGCCTGGTTGCAGAGACCTTTGAGCCACGTCTTTATTTAGGAGTTTTTAGTTTGTACAAAGTTAGGTCCAATCATTTATATTGTAATTTTTGCACTGTATTTTTGATGTATTTATATAACGGTTTTTATGTGTTTATGTCCTTTAACAATTGTTCAAGCGGCGGCGGGCGGGAAGAAAAATTACCGTAATTTTGCAACACTTCACTGAGATCACACTTGCAAGCACTAATCTGTCAATAAGAAAGTTTTTACATTTGAAAATTAGATGTTCAACGACCCTATCTTCACAGCGGTTCTGCGGGTCGATTCTCGCGCATTCGATATACGATATTTACACCTACCTATATCGAGTGATTTCGTATGGGAATCTGTCAATATTGGTCTCTCGATATCCGTATATCGAATGCGCGAGAATCATGCTCCCTGCAGTTTAGATACATCACCATTGTAACCTTTTTGAGCTTGTCTACATATTGAGCTTTATTTCCTATACAAGAGTCGGTCATTATATTTTTAATCTCCATCACTGTTGATAATACCGCTGGCGAAATAACAAAACGTACGGGCATTTCTAATTCATTACCAAAATATAAACAATCATATTGGATGGTTTTCGAAGTGAGGTGGCTACGGCTATTGTGTTACAAAACTTGCGTTGTATCCAACGAGTTGCCATTTCCAGGTAATGTTTTACCAACAACTATCATTACTTGCCAGCGATGCCGCGGGGAGTAAAAAAGAGACTTGCAATTAGTGAGAGAGAACTCAATTCTTATAAAACCCTGATATCGCATAGATATCATGAGCTTTGATACCATTTAGAAACTACTGTATATCTTATCTTCATAAGCTTCTGCAAAGAACAAAAGCTTGTCCAGGCATTGTCGGCACGTCTTTCGACTTCCTTTTATTGTAGCGCTTTCCTTTTCTTGTATGCAATTTTTAAATTAATTTTTTTTTTAGAGTTATTGGCGAATGAACTAGTTATAATATAATGACTATTTAAATTTTGGTATACCTAATACATTATAATAATAATAATAATAAATTGTTTATTTTCCAGACAAGAGTCCAATCAATATAAAAATTTCAAAAGTTAAAAATTATTACAATATTAAAACAATAAGAATTAAAAACAAATAAATAATAAGATTCAAATTAATTAAATTTTAAGATTGAAATAAATAAATAAATTGTTTATAATAAATAAGTAAGTAATTAGTTCTAATCACACGGCACACGCGTAGCACACAGTTTCACCCACTGCACTGCACCTTATCTGGTGGTCAACCCGGTGCCGGTGGTGCGTGATAGTCCCGCCATGTCTGGTGAAGTGGGCTGCCCGTCCACTGACGAGCGGCGCTCAGGATGGAGTTACTCGATCCGTCGATGCGAGCACGCGCCCCAGCCGAGCGCAGGCGCAGCAGCGCCGCCCAGCCTGGCGCGCGGCCCGCCGCGAACATCTCGCTGGCGCTGCACCAGGGCGGCAGGCGATGCAGCGCGCGCCACGCGTTGTTATACGCGACGTGCATGCGCCGCATCGCCTCCACCGTGTGCGAGCACCACAACTCCACTGTATAGACGCTCGTGCAGTAGGATAGGAACAGCTGCCTCTTCACCCTGTCGCTGCAGCGCTGGAAGCGCCTGGCGAGCATGTTGGCGCGCACGGTTATGGCGCGGCGCTGGCGCTCGATGTCAGCTTTGTCGGACAGGTCAGCCGTGATAATGTGTCCGAGGTATTTGACTTCCTCGACTCGGTTCAGTATTATGTAGAAGGCTAAATAGAAATGCATTTCAATCCAACACAGTATTGGTACGGTCTCATTAGTTTGAACTTCAAAACATTCGAAATGTTTCTTCAGAGAGATCTCTATTTAGAGATAAGCTTGCCTTTGTACATTTTCTTCTCTGTATCTTTTTGTGTTTTGTCTTTTATGTGTAATAAATATATACGAAATATATACGAAATGTTTATATTACACGAGTGGGTATTACACGTGTCACCAATTTAATATTCCAAAGTAATCTGTGCTTATATTTTTAATAAGAGCTTGACGATAAAGAAAGATTAACATTACAGGCAAAAGGGCCCAAGTGCCAATTATCTCATTGGTTATTACGAGAATAGTCGGCAGCAGCTATCTCCCACGGCCAAGCGACGGGGTAGGAAACATTAATTGAATTTCTTTCATAAACTCCCAGCTATATTACCCAGGTAGGTACGTAGAAATAACTAGTTAGTGTTAATTTGCGTCAAGTGATATAGTTTAGATGTATACAGTACTTGTATGGAATATATATGTCGTCGCCATATCGTCGGAGTGGCCATATCTCGATATGGCCAGACGTGAAATATCATACAACAATGAAATATTTTAGGGCAAACACTGCGGTACCTTAGGTGAAGACAGGGGGCGAGCGCAGCATGGCCCCCGAATAGTCATCGTGTTACATGTATAACACAAAAAACATCACGTAGTGCTGAATAACAATAATGCTTTAAAAATATGGCTTAGCCATATCACGAAATGGCTATGGCTACGACATAGGTGTAAATGAATTAACGCAAAATGAGAAACTACTTTGTTAGTGACATCATTTTGAGCAACTTTCATTATGAAACCGATTTGATCAGAGCAACTTTATTTTTCACTTCTCCAAATCAGCTGATCCACTCAGGCCAAAATGTACTGGGAAGTATAAAATAAAGTTGCTCTGATCAAATCGGTTCATAATGAAAATTGCTCAAAATGATGTCCCTAACAAAGTAGTTTCTCAAATTGCGTTAATTCATTTACACCTTGTATATGACACAAACAATTTAATTTTATATTATTTATTTTTACGAGCGGAATGGAAAACACCGTGAGGAAACCTTGCAATCTCCATAGCTGCAGCGATGGGCAATACCCTGATCACGCAATTTGTTAAAATGTGGGCTTTGCTGGCTAAATATGGGCTCAATACAATTCTGACTCTGGCACCTCGTTTACAAATAACCGGCCAAGTGCGAGTCGGAATCGCGCACGAAGGGTTCCGTGCCATTATCTATAAAAAACCGCAAAAGAAATGTATGGGAGCCCCCCCTAAATATTAATTTAATTTTAATTTAATTATTTATTTTTTAAGTAAATAATATACTCAATATATTGTGAACATTTGAAGCGTCTACCTGCTACCATTATTAATATCGAGCAAAAATGAGCAAAAAAATCACGTTTGTTGTATGGGAGCCCCCCTTAATATTAAATTTCTTTTGATTTTTAGTATTTGTTGTTATAGCGGCAACAGAAATACATCATCTGTGAAAATTTCAACTGTCTAGCTACCACGGTTCATGAGATACAGCCTGGTGACAGACGGACGGACGGACGGACGGACAGACGGACAGCGAAGTCTCAGTAATAGGGTCCCGTTTGGCACCCTTCGGATACGGAACCCTAAAAAGACCCTCTTTAAATCGAAACGAAATTCGATAAAAATCGGGTAAACAGCAAAGACTGAAAGTCAAATTGACAGGAACTTCGACGATGCTGTGTATTGAGCGTCTATTTAAACGTAAAGAGACGGCAAATTAGGCCCATTGATGCACGTTATTTTCAAGGTCTCATGATGGAATTTGAGCAAATAACGCTTCATTTTATTCAGAGTTTTGGCTAGCTGGTAAATAAAAGTAATAAATAAATACTTACCTAGTAGAGTTCCTCGATGAAACTATTGAAATTGCATCGAAGCGCCGAAACTTCATCAAAGTTCATGAGCAAGTTTTCAAACTAATAACCAATAACACGATTGCACAAGAACCGTGTGCAATCTTTGGTAATATGCATTGTACTGGCTGAAACTTCACGGTGCCTTTGCTCAGGAAGATTGAACAATAATATTATTGATTAAATGTATCCAATTTAAAAGTCCCGTTTCCGATTTCCAAGGATCAATGTATGTACCTACCTATCTATAAATGGCTACAGACCTTGGTTATTATTCTATCCGCTCTTGTCTCATGGTATCTCCCGTGGCGCGTCCCCAGTTGTTTATTTATGAGAAAGACGCTCCACGGCTCGTTGGCGACATCATCCGAATTTACTGCAGTATTATACTCATAAATAAACATGGTTAATTAAAACCTCCCTAGCGTTTTCGGGTTATTGCTGAAATCTACGCGGAGCGGTGCTGAGCCATCTTTTTCTTATGGCGGCGCTTAATTGCGAGATCACTTAATTATTTGATAACTGTCCTGAAGAAAAACGACAACAACTGGCTTGAAGTAGGCACAATATACAACATTTGAAAAATTTGACCAGCTGGTTTTAACAGCTAATATAAAAATAGATGAAAAACGATGGGACTCGTATTTTTTATTTTAGTGTTTAATCTTATTTTCCAGTGATAATTCACTATTTATAGTGTTACTCATTCTAAAAGAGCGTAAGTAAAATGTCAGGATAATAAAACGTTAAACCTTTGCCCGCCATTGCAACATAAAAAAGAATTATAACCAGTGAGAACATTAACATTACAGATGACTGACAACCTGACAACATTAAGATGACAGATGACTGACAGTTGTTTTTAATTTCTTTCTAGCATGTGGAACACATTGTATAAATGCTGTCATTGTAGGACTAAATTTCAGTTTTTTTTTATTGAACTCTAAATTCTGATAATTCTGAAAAATAATCTAAGAGCACAAGGTCCACTCAAAGGTCCGTCCAAAGTCCACGGCCCGCGATATTTAATCTACCCACATCGAGATAAAGCTTAAAACCTATGAAAAAATACAACAATATATTTCGGTCTTTTGGGGACGCTGGACGGTTGAGTGGTTAGAAAGAACATTTAAATCCCGAAATGAGACACTCATGAATTATCATTGGCGATTGCCATCGGCGCTGGAGCTGGAATGTCCGTTACGATGTTTTCGTACACCTATTAATATTTACTGATTGTTACTAACAGCTGTTCTCAAAATAAATCTATTAATTTTCATCCATTATACTCCAACTCAATCTCACCCACCAACTTTCACCCACGATGTAGGGATGTGAAGATTTATAAAAATATATCAGTTAAAAAAAGTAACATTGCTACTCCAAAATATAATTTTGCCAATAGGTAGGACCTTATCCCAATTGACGCGAGTAAGATTTGGAGTTGTAAGTTGGATGAGCTTGTAAACTTATACTTATATCAGGGAAACCTGTTAGTTTGTGAAGCTAGCCGTAATAAAACCCCGCGGCCATTTAACCACAATAGGCTAATCAACGCCGCAAATGAGAAAAAAGGCCGGCGCAAACTACCGCCGCCGAAGCTTGCTATAAAAAGTTCGCGCGCGTGCGATATAAAACTTTCTCGCAAGATACGATATTTCCCCGTGAACAGAGTACCTCGTTAGCGAAACATTCGGAGCGACGAATTTTTATGAGTGTCACCGCAGACGACACACGAGGGAGTCGGTAGCCTTTGAAACGAACCGGGGAACGACTACCCTCAAAGAGAAATGGAGATTTCCCAGTTACAAATGTAGAGCCGGTAGCGGTTGTATTTCTTGGTGGATTACGTTCGCGAGCATATTCGACATTCGTGTCGCGGTGCGTGCCCGAATTTTTATTGAGCGTTCCCGGCGGTATACAAATGCGCGGCTGCAAATTTTGCGACTTGTCGCCCGGTAGTGGGCCGCGCTTGTATGAAAAAAAATATTCGAAACATGGCAAGTAAGAGTCAACAGTATTGTAAAGGATGGGCCTATTAGGTGTGGAATGAGACAGTCACATGTTCGAAAGACAGTTGTATATTGAGTCATGAATCATAATAAAGAGGCTATTTATAGATATAACTAGGGTTCGGGTGTGCATACACTACACCTTCCCCCTTTTTTTGAAAGTAAAAAATATGTATATAATTTTTATGACATTTAACAATTTAGATCAATAACATCAAAACAACAATCTAATAACTAATTTCTGTAAAATTTACAAAAAAATAAATCACATGTGTAAAAATATCAATTGAAAATTTAAAATCTGTAAATAAATATAACAATTGAAAACCTTTTTTATTTTTGTTTGCCTGATACAATTTTGAAAACACTATCAAAATAAACTATTAACATTTATTACTATTTCTCACCTATTTTTAACAACTTTATTAAAGTATAATGATTACATAAGAACATCAGGTTATATATTTTCTAAAACTAATTTAAAATACACGAAATAAAAGAATTAGTACATACACGAGAAAATACACGAAACTAAATTATCTATCTGTTTTAGGTTTAGGGTTGACGACATGAACGAATAAAATAACAGAAAATCATAAAATTAATGAATCGCAAACACAAAATTACACATTTCTCAATCCTTCATCAAACATGAGAACGATTTATTTTTAACACATTGAACTTTTACACAAAATTATAACAATTAATCAATTGCAATTTCAAAAGTCAACATTTCTCATTCCTTCTATATCTCTTTCCTTTCTTCACGCATTTATTTACTTTATCAAATCTTATTCCATAATCACAAACTACTTTTTATTTCTTTATCCATTACATACCTTCATCTTTAAAGAAAATCGTCACATCTTATAAAATATAAATCTTCATTGCAAAACTATCAAAAATATACTCGCTTTTCATAAACAATCGCTATCAATCAAAGTCTCTATTTAATTTCATTTCTCACTTCATATTAGGTACTTACATTATTTATTTATTGACGTCATAAGGTACTTTATTTTTTCACAATACTACCACACATATTCTGGCTCCAGGTCTACCTGCCTGAGCCTGCTCCTACTCGAGAGCTTCTAAGGTCACCGATACCAACGTTCTCACAAAGGAAGCTCGTTCACGTCATGATCGAAGCGAAGGATTCGTGCCTTGTACCTTGTACCTTTGAGACTTTAATGAAAATACAATGACCTATCGGACTCGCCAATAGTCACGTACCAGACTATAACATAACTTAAACTCAAACCAGATGAATCCTTCGAATTTTAAGGTATTCTGTAAAGATTGGATGATCAGTCCAACTTTTCTCGAAAACTTACCAAACGAAGTGTTCCCAACTCACTCACTCTGTGGCCTAGAGTATCATATCTGTACATTCCATACCTTCTCTTATGTTTCATAATCGAAAACAAAATCATACTTTAATTCCTAACGACAACAACAATCAACATTCCCAAATCCAATCAAAAATACTTATAACTTTCCTATGTAATACGTAGCCATAGAACTCAAAACTTGCAAATATTCAATAAATCTTCACATCAGTGGTTAACTTTTCATTTCATTTCATTTTCATACTTTTCAACTCTCACATCAACCAATATTTTCTCACTTTTATGAAGTATCCGAATCCGAAGTGACCCTATCCGCTGGTCAGACTAAAATTCTATGAATAAACTCGAATGCAATCTGTAAAATAAATGTAAGCGCAATTTCTAAACAAACTTTTTTTAATAAACTAACGTTAGTGGTTCCGTCGTTCGCATATGTTATTTTTTATAAATCTTTGCTGAACTTCTTTTTCATACTAAATATACCTTACTCATTGGTACACAAACTAAAATTCATACATTCGCTTACTATTCAAAACTTGAATGGTTCCATACTTCATCTCTCTGCGGTACCCTAAACTTGCTATCAATCATCCATCACCTTTTACGTATCTCCCATATTAGTCAGCTGCATCTAAATCTTTCATTCTATATAAGTCGCACTGCGGTAACATGAACTGCTAATTATTATTATAACAATTATTTTACGTCTGTAATCAAAACATGTTCTAATCTAATTTGGTTTCTTCTGCAGTGTTCCATGTCCATATTTGGATCGCCTGCGAACACTGTATTGAATTTCTATAACTTTTGAATAACTATGACTGTTACCAAGTCAAATGAAAAACTGAATCATCTATATACTTTAATGTACATTTGAAATCAGAATTATGATGCAATATTAAAAAAAATACTAGTACCTAGTTATAAAAAAAAAATACTTTCATCTTCTTATTTCACAGTTTTTATCACATTATTCTCATATTTTTCAAAATCTCCTCAAATAAAAGTAAAAAATATTCTACTATTAAATCATCTCATCCCAAATAACTGGTGTTTAACTTATTTACTTTTCGGCTTTCAAAAATGTTCTCCATTCCTAAAAAATAATAACAATCGTTCATTCACACTTCTCTTGCTGACTATACTAACTTTTCGTTCTATGCCATTCTTCAAATATTTCTCGCAATCGTCATTAGAAAAATGAAATACGAATTTATTTCGTATCGTCAACCCTTTGACAATACAAAATCTAGCCAAAACTTAAATATACTAATCGAAAAATAATAAAATTCACTTACATGTCATACGTATAATAAAAACTATTGTCCAAAAAACACATTCACGCCACGACGTCACCGCTCGTGTCGCACGCAGCTCGCTCGGAGTCAGCACATCCTGGGACCCGTACATCTCCCAGCTGCTCCTCACTTGACCCGTACGGTTACGCCCGGCGCCCTGCTATCCACATCATAGGCTTAGGAAATCGCCCGGCACCCGGCAGCACAAATCTTCTGTAATATTTTCTTTTCTCTTCTTGTGTAAGTATATTCTTTCTTCTATAATTATCTTCTTTCTTCTATTTATCCGTCTTCTTCTGGCTGCAATCCGCTAATGTCGTGGTCTCTTTCATAGGTCATCCCGTTCTTTTTCTCTAATATTTATCTTCGTTATATTTATCTTTGCCAAGTTCTTCGTGTATTATTTAAATATTATTTGATTTATTTTATCGCCATTCGGCACAGCACTACCTGGCGATAGGTAGGCTGGCCTGGCAAGGTCGCCATGTAAAGGATGGGCCTATTAGGTGTGGAATGAGACAGTCACATGTTCGAAAGACAGTTGTATATTGAGTCATGAATCATAATAAAGAGGCTATTTATAGATATAACTAGGGTTCGGGTGTGCATACACTACAGTATCAAAGAACGTGGCTACTCTTTTTACTTTAAATCATTGTTAGAACCTATATACAGGATCATTATCATTATGATCAGCCTACATTTACAGAACGCCTTCTTCTCTAGCGCAGTAATTCACAGTCCTCCAACCGCATCCCGCTTACAGTGATATCGTTGCAACAAATGTCACTAAAGTGTTTGATGATAGATGGCACACGAGCTATCCAGGCAGACACTTTATTTTAGCATTGTTTGGCCGCGTGCGTCTGTACTAACGTGATAGTCACTTCGCGAGCACCACACAAGCGCATCGCGAATTGCTACAGAAAATATAAATATAATAAGTTGTTATTGCCCTGTTTTGCTAACCTGCAAAATAGTTAGTTCTTTGAATAAGTAAGCTGTAAATATACAGATATGTAGGCGGTGGGCTAGCCCCTGTAACGCAATATTGAATATTGAATAACTGGCTAAAAGTGGGCACAAATGCCGTGTTACATTTACTGTAATGATATGATCCCGAAGTCCGCTGCACGCAGCAGTGCTATATGGGGACCAGCAGTGCTGTGGCAGCACTGCTGCGGCAGTACAGCTGCGTGCAGCGGAGTTCGGAATTATACTATAAAAATGTATTTCCGATTCGTACAGGACTTCTAGGAAATGTACAGAATGTTTAGCAACTCCAGGAAATGTGAAAGAATTGTGTAGGAAAATACCTACGCATTTCCTATATTTAGTTGCCTTGAGCAGCCTTTGTGATGGTATCGACCAATCGCTGAATAAATAAATACAGAAATGTGTTGTTAGGGACATCGTTTTGGATAATTTTCACTGTTTACCGATTTGAACAGAGCTTTAGTTTTTAAAATCAATTTTCAAATGATTAACATTTGTTTATTCATGAGTTAGACATCAGTTAAAAGTTTCATACATACATGAGTTTCATATTTCAGGTAAACACCTAAGAAGTCATATCTGACCTATTGGTTTCACATTCAAGTCGAATTTCGGCTACGTTGACTCTGCGGCTGAATTTAAAACGGATTAAGATCAAAAGGCAGACTTTCGGTAAGGCGGGTTGTTAGACGATTACGACGATGCTCCTTTAAAATCATAAGGCTAGTAATTTAATTAAAAACCTGGCCTTTAATGAACAGCCCAGGGTATATTGAGTAAGTTCCTGCTGCGGCGTAACAACAAACTGCGACGTTTATAAAGCCATACCTGTATAATTGTGTATATCAGCACACACAGGTATAATACGAACAGTAGTCTCAGCTGTCGTCGGCTGAGCAGACATTAATTGTTTCAAATTGAGACGCGCTAACATCGCAAGTAATTACCATTGTTGGCAAGCTGTCGTGGATCGATTGATGTTGATTAATTAACTCTAAAGCTGAAACAGTGATAAATTAATCTACTCGTGTAAATATTACTTTAGTCAAAAAGTTTTGATATTACCTTGATGTCTTGATGGGTGTATTTGACGTGAATTGTGAATCTTGCGCGGGAATGCCTGTGTGTTGGAGTATCGCAGTTCCATTTTCAACTTGAAATAATATTGGCAAGATAAAAGACAGTTCCAAAGGATGTAAAGGAAAGGTGCAGTAGGACTTGAAAAGGATAATGGGAGTATATTTTGGTTAAACTTGAAACTATATAAACCGATTTGGTTTGAAGGATAATTTAGGATCGTCAAAAATTTTGTGTTTTAATGGTAATGTTATATGGGATTCTATATTTTTCATGAGCAGACATCAAATAATAAAATATGAACATTCAAAGTACAGCAACCAGGAATATCTACTCAGCAAGTTTCAAAATTATATCAAAATCCATGGTGGTATAAACGCCATCATAATTTTCTCCATCATCCGTATGAATATATTTGAGTATCTTGCATGCTCACTTATTTCTGATGCTGACTGTACAGTATAGTGTAAAAGATTCTCTCATTACAAGATAACCATTTATTGAGTTGAGGCAGCACTCACAAAAACTTGCTCAAAAGAGTGAATGAGCGTCTCGCATTATTCAACTTCACTACGTAAACAATTTCAGTGCAGTGCCGACGCGAAATACAAATTATTGCCATAAAGAAGTAAGTAATATTGTTAATTAGCACCGCGCCGAGCCCAACGGGGCCTGCAGAGCCCGGGGAGAATTTTACATCATCATATCTTCTAGGACCGAGGGCCTAAATTAAAGGTAATTTATATCGCTGAGTACACAAACAGCGCTCCAGTGGAGGCTTTATTCAACAAATAAAGGAACGAATTGACGCGATTCATAAACAACCGAGCGGAAATTTTCAAATTTAGGAACTTTTAATTAAGCACCTCCATTTTGCGAGCAAATATGAATTTTCCGAGTTGATGGTCGCAACGCAATTAATGTTAGACTATAAACAAGAACAAGTCAATAGTGTATTTGGGCATAAATATAATATTAATAAAAGACAGTTGAAAGCCTTAGCAATCAACGAAAATATGATTATCCTCGATTATGGATTTAGTTATAAATAATAAAAATCACAAGATAAACAAAACTACCGTAACGTTCTTCCCATTTAGCGTTGCATAGGAACATTTTTGCGCCTACATTAAGGTGCTCCTAGACTGGCCATATTTTCACTGAAATATGTGGCTGGCAACTATTGGTGTCTTTTTCTAACATGTGAGTAAAAGAGGGACGCCAATAGTTGCCGGCTACATAATGCAACAAAACGGCCCGTTTAGGAGCACCATTAAGACGGTTGTTAAAGATTCTATTATTATTATTATTCTCTAGGGAATCTAACTAATTAGACAACTAAATATGAATGATTATGAAACTAACAAGGTTCCATGGGCTGTTTACAAATCAATTCTTGAAGTTGATACTTCGTGTGAGCGGTAAAAGTATAGAATCCTCACACATTTGTGCTTAGGTTGCGATGTCGACTCTCACTTAGCCGGTTTTATTTATTTATCCGGTTTGTAAGTTTTTGGTTCCTGTATCAGCTTCTTATTACGTGTACGGCGCAAGCGTCCTTTTTTAATTCGTCATTCAGTTTAGTTGTAACGCCCCGGGATTCAGTCTGAACAAGCAGGATGTACTTTCAGGGCTATCTCCGCCCCGAAGGCAGCATCGGAGGACTAAACTTATAAATCCAAGTTTATGCTGGGCAGAAAATAGCAGATATCCGGATGTATTCAGTAAGTTGGAGTGAAACTGAAGCGCTGAATAAGACAAACAACAGACAGGCACTGCGGCCCGGCCTGCGGGCTGCAAATATTACTGAAACAAGGCTGAGTGAAAAACTGAGAGTGGGGGAATGAGGTGAAAATGTGTAGTTAAATCTGACATAAACTCCGCTTTGTTCATGATTTTTTGAAATCTTGTTTGCCTGCATTTCTTCTTTCAGTAAGAATTAAAGATTACTAATTATAGACAACGAACTAAAGATTTGCACCACCTATCAATATTATTTGTTGAGTGCAAGTAAATATTATATATTCTATTCTAAGGTAAAGGGTCTATAGTCTATTCGTGATAAGAATGCAGTAAAATTTAAATTTAAATCTGTTAACACACACTCACAGGACAGGACACAACCTTCGCGTTCGAAAGTTTACCTTCAACTGGTCACTGTGAACTTGGCTTGATAATTGAAAACGAGTTGATTGGTTACGGGGCGTGGCTAGGCCACTGCATTCTTGTCACGAATCAATTTAGATTTCATTTTTCTATAAACGTCAAATACCTTAAAGGGTGATATAACTTCATCTCTAGGTATTATTAGTAATATCAATCTTCCTACCTATGTCACAGTTGCAAATTAACAAAATTAACCACCTATCGTGGCCTTTGTGCAAGACATTGTACACACAGGTATGTACGTTCTAGTTAGTCGTAATACCCCTTGATATATTAACGCGTGTGGCGCGAGACTGCAGGCAAGAGCCCTGTTCCTAAATGATGCACGAGCTGATTTACCTTATCATAAAATAATTAATAAAATCTGACACATTTATACATAAATTAAATAGGCACATAATTTTATGATAAGGGTTTTTGGGAATAAATATGCCAGCCAGACACTAATTTATGGAATTAATTTACATAAATGTTTGTATTTTTGTACGTTGATTCTTGTTACCAAGTCATTGTATACAAGTTTGTCTGTCTACAAGTTTCACAGCCGGTTACGAAATAAATATAAAAATCGTACAGAGTCAACTGTTCTTGTAAGAAAGCGTTACTGTAAATGGCTAGTCTTTGAAAAAGTAGAAGATACTCTCGAGTAAAAGTTACTCTTTCGTTGGTAAAATCCAGCTTTAGTCAAATATAATGACTTGCCTATTATGACTTCTAGAGATAAGTAAACTATTCAGATTATGTTAACTTCTACATAGTAAAATCCTTAATTGGCTCAATTCTAAGTTTACTTATAAGTTTATCGTAAGCGAACAGCTGAGGATTTTTGTTAAACAAATAAAAAAAAATGTACTGTGCCGTGATTCTGCAAGCAAATCGTATGACGAGCGAGGGCTCAAAATTCTGGTTCTGTTGACCACGCCGAGACGTGCCGCGCCGTCTATAAAAAACTGGTATTTCGCGCTCTCACTATAGCTATTGACATGCGATTCGCTTGCAAAATCCGGCCTCTGCAAAGTCAAACATGTATTTTATATTTATTCGAATACTTAACCTTGTCAAGTCGCCAAGTATGTAAAGGAAAGGCCCACGCACAGGTGAGATTAAGCTGAGACCGCGACGTGTAATCTCAGGTTCTGATTTATATGATGCACTAACAATGCTGGTACACCATCCTTGAAACTCACACCGATGCGGACCAAATGAAACACGTCATACGCTATATGAGTTATAGGCTATCTATTATAGCGCGATAGCCGCTTAGTGCTCTTATATCGCTATTGCCTTCCGGACTACTACGGGGAATACCTGGCAGTAATGTTTTGTATTTACTTGTTGAACTGCAAGCAATAACCCGATTGTATGTGGATTTTCTGCATGCGGCAGAAAAGGTCTATTGTTTTTAGCGTAATCGAATTTCACTTTGAAATATGTGGAAATATGTATTTTGTTTGTTTATCTACGATGGTCACTTCGTAAGTTTGTAAATAGGTTGTGTATGTACATACGAGTATTTTTGGGATTAAGAAAATTCTTCACCTATCTGCGACTAATAAATGGAGAATATATTTTGATCTATTATGTTTTTTCTGTGTCTTGTGTATGGTGACAGATGAATAAATGTACTTTCTATTCTATTCTATTCAATAAGTACCTATAATTAAAGACAAAAAAGAATATCAGTTCGAAGATGGGCATTAACAAAACCCATCGTCGTCTTATCTCCGATTTTTGAATTGAGCTAATAAGATACTTAAGTAATGTTGTGTCCCTGCATATGTCACAAAATATAACTTTACTTAAGTAATACCCTAGTTTATTTATTAATTCAGAAACCGGCGCTTAATGTAATATTTCAAAGGTTACTTCAGTGACAGGCATCCATCGCAGGAGGTAAAAATTTGATCTGCATAATTAGGGTCCCGTGCCGAACACCTCCATCGGCCGCATACGGGCCTGTCATTATCGGCTCGTCATAGCACCGCTGGGGCCCACTTAATTAAATGTCATATTATTCTGCCAAGACGCGAACGCCGCCGCTATCCAGCCTGTTCAATGAGTTCTTATAATGGAGACGCCATATTTTCGCTTACCGTAATGCCGAAAGTTTTAGACAAATATATGTTGCGGAGGATTGTGATATGTGCAATAATAATTGGTTTGAAAGTTGCAAAAACCTCGACTACCGTCAAATAACGGACTATTTCTATATGGGATTTTAGGAAGCGTCTCCATTTCTTGTTATCCTGCGAGCCTGTTTGATATTCACGGCACGGATACTGAAGCAATTAGACGCCTATAATTACTATGTTAATTACAGAGCACTGTTCCTGTTTCTCATCTTCCCTCACTTCCTTCGCTTCGTTGTTATGCAAACAGAAATTTTGTACGCTCTGAAGGGCATGATTAAGTAAAAACTAATTAATAAGTAGACGGGGTGATTATAGGGGCGCAGAAGACAGTGGTAAGCGGCTTGTCTGGAATTAAATATCGGCGGCTGGAAAAGCCTAATTGGCTATAAGAAGTAATAATGAAAAGCCGTGGGGCCGGAGCCATCGTACACACGATAGACGAAAGACGAAAGACGAAGACAACGCTACTGTAACTCGAAGTTGACACGGGTATTACACGTCGCCAAAAAAAATCGTAGTTACAGGTTGCGTCAAGTTTCTTGGCACCTTGAGTGCTGCGTGTCGATATGCGGTTTTGGGTAGGTACCTTTTCTCTTGTGCAAGAGAGACGCTAACATAGGCGAGAGAGAGAGGCGAATCACAGTTGACTTAGTGTATTTTTTACAAATTACTTATAAACGATTTCATTGTGAAAGTTTTAGGTAGTAATTAAGGAACCTCGGAACGTAAAATAGGAACGTCCTTGAAGTAAACGTATCGTTTATATATTGATACCAAAACAGAATCTTCATGGAAATGACATGTATTACTGATGTTGAAAATTATGTACCAGGTTTCCAACGATCATGCTTGCGGTGACAGGGGAACAACGCTTTTTTACAGATTCGTTGCAATAAGTTGCATAGAAGTTGCATCCCCCTTAAACGTCACTCACGAACTAAAAGATCGTTGGAAGAATATTATGTATGTTGATGTTATGATATTTTTCTGCCCGATGACTTTTTTTTTTGTAAGATAGAGAAAGTTCGATGCTTTTCCATTTAAATATTAAATAGATGCATCGATTATTAACCTATAGATTGTAAATATAAGAAAATACGTAATAACTTTATATATATATATATATATATTTGTGCAGCATTAATTGTATACAATAACTTCTCTCTAATTGTGAAATAGTGCACCGAGTATCAAGAGTCAACTCAGCAACTACAGTTTCAAATTAGATTAAGCAGCGGCAAAGGTTTCAACAGAATACTAAATGTTTCAATCGGAAACTGCAAGTCCAGTGGTTTCTACTCGGTGAATTGGAAGCATTAGTTTGATACCGGTGTTTTGGTGTAAACATATCCTTAGATAAATCTTTTGATTTTGATCTTGATTCATTTTATTTTTGTATTTTCTCCATCATGGCTGTAGGTAGGCGTCATGACCAAGGATCTCCATATCTTGATACAGTAGGTAAAAATAAGTAGGATTAAAATTTTCAGAGCTTTAGTCGATACGCAAAAAAAGTTGTGTTCCTACCACCTCTGATTGAAGTGACGTGGCGATATGTGTGTGTGTGTGTGTGTGTGGCTTAGGTGTGCATATACATGTTGTATGTATTGAATACTGCCATTTCGTGCTAAATTATTGTGTAACATGTATGAATTGTATTTCTCTGCGCTTGATAACAACGCAATGATGTTGTTCGCATGTAAATATAGTCAACCAGCACAATTTTTTATTTTAAACAAGTTACTAGAAAGCTACCTATACCTATGCCTAATATGCCTAAACGAGTAATCTGTGTATAACGAAATTATATACTGTAAGTATATAATAGATGGTATTGATAAAGTTTGTTTATCGGCCGCAATGTCCCTGTTTTTCCTTTTTTGTAATTCTAACACGCAGCAAGCGACATATTTCAGGGCGCTTTGTGAAGGCGCGGCTGCGGCGGCAATTTGAATATTTATGAAACCGGTCACATTCACACCAGCGACATTTTGTGACGTCCCCTGCAATGGGGTACTGACTATGGAAATTTCATTCTCCGATAAATTGCGAACAAGTTGAAATGGACGTGAACAAATTCGCCCCAAACAGAAATAGATGGTGCGCGTGGAATAATAAAATACAAATGGGGATGTAGTTTTAAAAATGTTGAGTACTATCGGATTGATTTTGTTACCGTTTTTTTCGCTCCAGGTGAATCAAAATGCTTCCCTGCTTAAAGCCATAGCTAAAACATTTTTGATAGGTACTGTAGATATTTAGACTTATTTTGTACGCTGGATCGTTGATGAAACTGCAAAACCCAAAATCTCTTCACAAACATAATTCTCATACAACTCGAAATAACGATACGATTTCATTGTACTCAGCCATTACCCCACTGAAAATTTACAGCACCAAGAAAACCAACTTTCTAAGCACTCCGTAAGGCGACCATTAAATCGCCGCCAACACTATACAGGTCGTTACACAAATACCAGTCTGGCCTTTGTAATGTTACTCGCTTTGTTCCAAAGGAATTATTGAACGGCAATTCTTAAATTAAAACAGCGTAGCTTTCGGTGGGTGTTATACTGTTAACAGTTTCGTCGGGTCGCTCCATTACATTGCAGGGGAGAAAATAGTTTGCGCCCTCTGGCCTAAACCGCTGAGCACTACCAGTTGGTTATTATGCAAAATTTGTGCCAAAACGCATTGCCCCATCGCACAGTTTCGGCCACAAAATATACTCTTTTATTTACTATGCCCAGAAGCGCCGCGCCCGCTCTGGGAGTTCCGACCAATTTCCCGTTCTAATTTTCAGACAGATTTACGGCAGCTGGTTGTCCAATTATGTACAAACAAATTAGATATAGGCATTATGTAACGAACGGAAAATTGATTTTGAATCCGATGTAATTTATGATTTCGTCGTAATTACCATTCAGTTCCTTTTCAATTGTATGACCATGAATCGGATGAATCGGTCTATTAAAAAGAAATGATACGTACCCTATTTTTCTACTAATACAAATATATATCATTGGAAACCATGGTGGGAATTGTGCAGTCCACCCACTTTGTTTAGTCCACACGTAAAATACACATTCGCCCCAGGGACCCCAGTTGCAGAAGTCAATGCGAATTCTTATTCTGCTTATTTAGCATACATTTCCAGCTGAAGAAGGAATACTTTCCAGTTTTCACCCCATAAAAGGCGGCTCAAACGAAATACGTGACTTTAAATGTAAAACTCTAGCTCTTGTTGTGGCTCGACACCACAGCTACTTTTGTATTTAGATTTATTTAGATCCGCCAAGATATTCTAGGTGTCGGAATCGGAGGCTTCAATGAAATTTAAGATCGAGCTGTTGTGCGGCAAATTTATTGAAGAATCGATATTCGACTTGCCTACGGAAATTAACATTTTAATAGTTACCTATATGTAAATAAGTAGTTCGAATCAGGGAGACCTTTGCTCAGAAGTGGGACCGTGTTGGGTAGATAGTAAGTTTAGTTAGAGAACAAACTATTGTTGGTTTTCTAGAATGGCGAAAGGCAGATGCATCAGTAATACAAATGAGAATGATGTATTTATTAGTTTATATATATTATATAAACATATTTCATATTTATTTATATAAGTATGCACTAGTTTATATTGTAGTCTATTGATTTGTAAGAAATAATTATATGTATTCTGGTACACATGGGTCTACTCCTGCTCAGCAATCCACCTGTCTCATACCTATTTGGTTTGCTGGAAGAGATCTCTTATTAGAGATAAGCACGCCTTTGTACACGTTTTCTATGTTTTTTACTGTCCCATGTAACTGTCTGTGTGCAATAAAGAAATTATGAAATTATGAAAGAGATTGAGATTTATATTTGCATTAATATGTAGATAGATATCAAAGTTCCATAATCAATACAAATCAGCACAAAACATGCCCTAAATAGCCATCTAAGAGGCTGTCCTTGGCCAAATATTCCAATTCCTCGTCTTAATGGAGGACAATGGGCTCGTACCGTTGGGGACGACTCCGCTAATAGTAGGATAATTTGGTCGCGCCCATGTCGCTGTCACCTCATTGCCCAAATTAATGACAAACAGCCCCCGCCCAGGGCCTCAAATGTCGGTGTAGTTTTCGATAGCTAATTGCTACCAACCCTTTGTTAGTTGTTAGACTGCGCGATGCGGACGCAAGCCAGCCGGTTGACAAATTGCATGTCACGCTTGTTGATTCAATTGTACCGCAATCGGATAGTTGGCGGATTAACTTAATTCTGTGCTATATGTGAGTGGGCGTTTGTGTTACAAACTAGAATGCCCGTTATGTTTCTACTGACGATACTAAATCTTGATCAACGGGTTAGTAGAGAGGTATACATTGACAACAAATACAAGGTAACCGGCTGAATGTCCGCGTTTCCGAGAACAAAAGATGCTTGTCGCTATTTATATCCTAAAAGTTGCGGGATGTAAACATCACACCTCCAACAAAAAAAAAAAACTAAAATAGGTCACCGATATCTAGCAGCTTCGCTGGTCCTGGCTTCACAAGCTGATTTCCGGTGAGTCTTGCCAAGCCGTGTTTTTTTTAAATCCTGGCCTAGGCATCTCGAGCTAAGCAGAGGAAGTCATGTGGCCCACTGGGTGGCCCCGGTGCTGACAGGCCCGGATATCAGTTCAGGGTAAAAAGTAGTTTTTTTCCGACGATTTCATCGAGTCGAGGGGATCTCTCTGGATGTTTGGGACTTGGGTCAGGACCGTGAGAATCAGCGCTGTACAGAGTGTACAGATACAGGTTGGTAAGAAATCATAGAAAATAACCGGCCAAGTGCGAGTCGGACTCGTGCACGAAGGGTTCCGTACCATTATCTATAAAAAACCGCAAAAAATCACGTTAGTTGTATGGGAGCCCCCCTTAATACAAAATTTATTATGTTTTTTAGTATTTGTTGTTATACCGGCAACAGAAATACATCATCTGTGAAAATTTCAACTGTCTAGCTACCACGGTTCATGAGATACAGCTTGGTGACAGACAGACAGACAGACAGACAGACAGACAGACAGACGGACAGCGAAGTCTCAGTAATAGGGTCCCGTTTGGCACCCTTCGGGTACGGAACCCTAAAAATGGCAACATATGTGACATGTGCAGTGATGCGTGTTTTGATTTGATAGACAAACTAAATATGTTAAAAACACGCAGTACTCTACAAATGTTCCCATAATTCAATGTCTAGCATTTCTTGCCAACCTGGAGCACGATTCTCGCGCCTTCGATATATGGATATCGAGACCTTATTGACAGATCCCCCTACAAAATCACTCGATATAGGTGTAGAATATCGTATATCGAATGCGCGAGAATCATGCTCCAGTAGCTGTATTCATATTCTCTTGGGAATGGCGAAATTGGCCATTAACAATTGAAAAGTAGGTAATCGTTATAAACCCGCCGACAGATGAGCGGATATTGGTGTGTGGCTTTAAGGACACCCGAATCATTCCAAACAACGTCCACTATGGATCGGTCAGACGAATATAAAAATAAAATTCAGCTGACTGACTGAGCTTAGGAGTAAAGAACTGAATGGCTATCAAATCGGTTTATTAGTGAAAGTAGTCATCATTCTGAACAACTGACAACACCTTTTAATTTGACCATAACTTTCTGTTACACCCTGTAGAAAATTCTTAGACAGTTTCATCAACTACGTTTTTTTTCACATCATAAACATCCTCCTTCTCCTCCATTGGTGCTAACGAGACGTAAAATGAAAATCCCACTTAATTTAGTCTAGTCTAGACGAGATTTTGTATAAATCAAATCAAATACCTACCTTCAAACACCCCTCAATTAAGACGAGAAAGATTAAGGTTGTCTGAAACTATATTTTTAAATTGTTTTTTTTTTCAAGAAAAACGTCAGAAAAAGTTGAGCAATTTGCGAAGAGTACTCGACTACTCGTGAATAGTTAAGTACTTACGTGTTTCTTCTAACGAGTAACATTTAAGAAAAAAAACTCTATGCTGTTATTGGCTATAAAGTTGTAGGTGTTTACCAAATTTACACTAAAATTCGCTCTAATGACTACAAACTCAAATCAGATCATGAAACATCTTGTTACGAAACTACTATATACTAGTGGCTCTGTGAGCTGTAGACCTCGCGAGTATGTCGGTGGGAAAGCTGAACTGCTAACACACATAAAAAAATAACCCAAATAATTTTCTTTCAATAACACATACAAACTTATGAATGTACCTGGTTACGTACATGCAGTATGAAAGTAGCCGCACCAATAACTTTGTAAACTACATTTCGCGATCTTTTATACAACCTATTGACTTTTTACTAAAATTATATAATCTGTTTCACTCTCATAGTCTTTACAAATCCAACGACACCTCATTTGTTAATATCCATCGAGCCGTTTGGGTTGTAGCGATTTTTTTTCTCCGCCATTTTGAAAAAAATCAAAAAACTGGCTCGAGTAAAAAATTCTATTTATTTTTCCAACCTGCTCACAAAATTTCACGAGAATCGGTTCATAAATGCGACCTGTAGAGGAGAACAACCGGACATACGAAAGCATTTTTGCCCAAACCTGAAACGGAGACGCTTCGCTCGCTTCGCTCGCTCGGTCAATTATCAGTTTCAGTTATCATATCACAATAAGCTCAAACCTTACATAGGGTTTACTGGAAATAAACCCATTTCGTGGAGGTGTGAACGACTCCAAAATTCACACACTACGTTCCCATAAAACTTATATTTTATGGATCGTAAAATAGAAAATAAAGCACATGAATTATGTTTTTATGACGTCACTCCAGCTGCTCTCGCAATATACATGTACTTGTGTACACATTATTATATTATTTTATCACGAAGTCGTTCACGGACTTTTGGCACGTAAATGAAAGTATTTCAGATTGCAGAAGTAATTGCGTATTCAGGGCCGTGATAATAAACTGCTCTCAGCTCGTTAACTATTTCAATATCTATCAATCTATCGCGCGTTTAAATTACAGATTTCATATGGCAAAACAGTCATTGTGATATTGCTGAGAAAACTCACTGAGCTGAGAGTAGATTATTAATACGGCCCTAAAAGTAGTAGAGCTCTAACTCGAACTCGTTTACAAACAGCGCCGTATATACTCTATAGCTATAGTTTTAGAGCTTGTTCAAACTGAAATGATGCGCCCCAAACCTTCAGTTGCGATATTTATTATTTTTATTATTATTTTATTATCAGACACAACATCCTTATTTTAAAAATATGCAATAAAATTATACTAATTAAATAAATCAATAAATAAATATGCTTTTGCTGTATAATGGGGCGCGTAACGGCGCCTTATTTAATTTTGGACAACTACTAACAATGGACCAGTAGATACGTATCAATTAAGTACATGTAACATTTTGATAATTATGATGAAGTACTCCTAAATTTATATAAAACAAGAACCTGGAAGATTGTTGCAGGGAACGCAGGATAATAAGGATAAAAATAATTAAGGATAGGGATATATTTTATTTTGTTTACGTACATAGGTAAAGATAAAATTTCTCATTGATCAATATATGAATTTCTAAAAAGCATCCGTGATATGTTATTTGCACGTGTCATCCTTTACACCTGAGGTATTATTATACCCAAAACAAAGAATTTAATATGTATGATTGACACTTTAATATCCTCAAGTGTGTATGGAAATGGTGAGGATGAAAAAAAGTAATAATGGCACGTCCCGATGTTAGCCGATAAAAAGGGATGACGGAAATTGTACAAAATCGAAAAAGCCTATTGGATATAAGAATTTAATCATGAATGGGAACAATGAAAAATCAATACTATGGTAAGTGGAATGGATGAACCAGCGGACCTTTGAGTAGGTAAGTTAATAAACTCATTAGTGGCGGCAAAATGTACCTACATTATACTTATTTTTTTGCAATCTGTTCTTTTGTTAATCCGTTTTTTAAAAGATTGGAATTAAGGAAAGGGGTTAAGACTGAGTGGGAAACGAGTTCGGGCTAAAGTAATTATTCATTAGCGAATTCTTAAAGTTGATAAGGGTACTCGTAAAATTAATTACAAAGTCTCAATTGATTTAAATTGGTCGTCTTAAAAGTTTACACGATTAGATTAAGAATTTATTGGAGATGTTTCGTGGCTCGGTGGTGTTTACTCGTATTGCTTGTACTTTTATTTAACCCTCTCGCTCACACATGTTATCTATCTTTTGTTTTCTATTGTTAGTTTGTTGGTGTGCTTCTGAGATTGAAGGGGAAAATGAAAATTTATTGTGCAATATGCATGTACAATACCTACCGTATGATTTGGCACTTCGGGGACGAAAGCCGACGTGCCATATCAAGCGCCGAGTATTGATACTATTTGGCACGTCATCGGGGACGAAAGCCGACGTGACATATCAAACGCTGAGTATTGTTTGAGTATTTTGCCTTATGTTAAGGCTATGAATATCTTTTGACTAGAAAATCAGCTGTCGTAACCCACAGATACTCGAAAAACTTTTGTAGATCTTATCTTTGTGATTTCGTTAACTACGTATAAACTAAATGCAAAACTAATAGGTACTTGTTTTTCTACGATTAAAACTTTGCCCTTGCTTTCTCCCAGGCGCTAAAAGTTGCATTTTTCATCACTCAGCTTTGCCATTTTGACGGGCCGGCGTAATCTGGCTAATGCATAGATCAAGCGAGGCACGAGACAAATGCACCAACAGTGCAAGAGACAGATACACAACGGGGCAAAGGTGGCACCGTGAAATGGGACACACACAGAATGCAGAAGCAGGTTAATGGGTGATGAAATAACTAACTAACTATCTGAGAGTTATCAGAACATGCCCGGACTGCTCACTGTCCAAGAAGTTACATAATACTGCTAATTGCAACAGAACAAAAACATATTCGAACGCTCAGAAAAATTGGTAGCTGTCGGCAAATTCAAGCGTCATTGTGTTGTCTGTTTATAATCAAAGTGGTAAAATTCATCGCCAAAATATTTTTCCAAATATATTTGTCAGGACTCGTCAGTTAGTAAAACCGTCTATCGATCGGTTAGTATAGGTTACTTTAGTGTCAGAATAACTGCCAAGAGAGGCTGGCCAAGGCCACAACGATCTTGACACCCTCCGGTCGACTCTACTGACTTTGACATAGAACTTGGACCGATTTGAGCTTGACATGAACAATTGAACATGACAGACAGACCTTTGATTCAGACCAAGATCAGACTACGTACGGCGGCGGCGGCAAGGCGACTATCTCATCTGTATATTTTCCAATGAAGATATTTCTAATAACTATAATTTTGATGTTAGCATTGCCATATTTTTGTCTAAAGTGAACATAATCATGCAGTGATTTCACTAAATGATTGCCAAAACAAGTCGAATGTGGATTGCAATGTAATATCTCATTTTGATACCTCATTTCTCTGCAATGCGCTCTGAGCTGGCATCAGGCCCAGCATTGGCTTTACACAAGTGCTTATAAAGATTTTATATGGCTTCAGTGTGAAAATGTAGCTGTTTCAAACGTCTGCGAAACTTAAATAATGAATATATCTTGCAAGACCTAAAACAAAGACAAGACTTGAGGGCTTTTTTCTCGCTGTCCAGGTGAATTTAAACGCTGCTGTAATTATTTTCTCTTTGTTAGTATTTTAGACATATTTCTTGTATTTTTAAAGCAAAATATTAACATAAAGACTCGCCTTTCCCATACAAGGTCACAAAGGTATACTAATTAAATGAAATCGTTCAGTCTTATACCTCTATAGATACTCTTACAAAGTAACAAATGAATATCTGCATAATTTTTACATCTGCCCACGTTTCACCAGTTACTCGTAGTTATTTTTTAATATATACATTAACAATAATTAATTTAATTAGTAATTACGTGGTTCTCATCTTTCTTCACTGTATTCCTTCATTTCTCACTAATGAAAGGTACCGTCGCGATCTCGTTCAGTTCAATTTGGTATTGAAGCAGTGCTTATTTTGAACGACATAAAGACTACAATCACAATACATTGAAACTCGGGACTGTGTACTAGATGTTATATTGGTAACAAAGTTAAGTCGGTATTAAAACATAAGCTGGTATTATTATTATTTATCTCGAGAAGTCTTCTAATTATTTTGTTATCGATTCGCGTTACACCTCACGAGGAATTTTGTATTTCATTTTATAATTATTTGAAAACTGGATGTGATCCGTTTATTGGTCGCTTATTGGTCGAGAAAATAAATGCTGCTGCTTTCTTGTATGATTCAAATATGATTTAATAATCGTGAATGAATGAATGAATGAATGAATGAATGAATGAATGAATGAATGAATGAATGAATGAATGAATGAATGAATGAATGAATGAAAGAGGAAGAGCGATGCTTTTTAACGGTGTTCAATAAAGGGTGGAGTTTATCAAATCAGTTAAAAGCTTATTCACTATGAACCGGTTTAAAAATTCTTATTGATTTTAAGTTGTGATTCATTAACATTACTGAAAGAGGCCGCCATTTTGAGCTCAGATTGGGCGGGGCTAAAGCAGATGGCCCAAGATCGGAGCAAATGGAAATCTGTACTTAGAGCCCTACTTATAAACCTGCTGGACAGGATGAGATGACAAAGATGATGTGACCTACAACAATAGTCCAATGTTTTGAAAATTAGGACTTGCCTTAGTATTAAGATACCTTTTTTAAAAAAAAAACTGAAAATTATGATGTTATCAATCAATGTAAACGAAATGTATGTTCTGATGGCGTATTTTTGTATTTTTGTGACTTTTGAGTGGTGTTTACAGTCATAGTCATGAAACAGGGAGCACTTATCCAGTGGAGAGCGCATAGATACATTTTCCTTTGAAACACAACTCACCCATTTACGGGCGGCGGGGAACAAGGTAAGAGAGCTGTGATTGGTCAGCCGCTGCGAAACTGTCTGGCGGCCCGTCATCGTACGTAGGTTGCATACGTCGTTGAATACACTATGTAAAAATAAAATAAAACTATAATAAAACTATTTTTATCACACGTATTTACACCAAGAAATCAAAAGTAGGTACTGTATCTGTAGTACCTACTGCATAATATCTTAGTCTGAACTCGTCAGATTAGTTATACTTGAGATTGAAATATCACTTGTGAAGATCATATTTACAACATTGTTTTGGCTTGTACTTGAGAATCAATTGCGAATTTGTACCAAAAGTTATTCGACTGAAATTTGAAATTCAACCCTTGCGCACCAAATAGTTGCTAATATTTCGTGTAATTTATACTCAGACTTAGGAATAGGCAATAAACTTATTACACACCGGGACAACGCCGACAAAAGATATTAAGGCGGCTTACGAACTTTGGTAATACAAGGGACTTTAATTTAGGAATTCTCTGTGGAATTAAAAGTCGGGCCAGGCAATTGTCGGTGGATGAGGTTAGTTTTACAATAATGATACATACTGCATAATACATAGTGACGCCTTTTCCTATACGGGGTGACAGAGGGAAATCATGCCTACTTGTAGCCGGATACTCTATGCTCCATTTTGCGTGACTGGGGACTAGCCCATCGCCGCAGACGCCAGACAATAGGCTTGTGGCCTGTCAAGTCAAAATAGATACTTTTTGAAGTAAAACTTCTTGGGGCACGGGGGTAAAATTTATTTAACCTCTCAACTGTGGGTTATTCATATATTTGCTTTTCAATTGCTACTAGCCGGGTGCTATCACTATGCGAGTGGCTAAGAAATGTAACGGAAATTGGAATCGGTGACGTCAGGGTCGGCTGAAGACTTTTAAAACCGCAACTATTTGCAATACGGTTTTTAACTAATCAGATAAGATAATAATACATTCGTACAATAAAGAATGTTAATTAGTGAGAGAAAAACCTGATGAAACGTTAACAAATAAAAATTATTTTAAGCATTCTTCCACGAGTTCTTGATTTCCGGTATGGCCAAGATGGCGCCGCCGCCGCCGCCGCCGCTGGCTGGGATAAACAAAACCAGTGACGTGACCAAAAACTACTTCGTTCAACCTCTTTGTTGGAACCGGAACTTATGTTTGACAGCTGTGCGATGCGATCCATACAGTTTGTAAGAAAAGAGTTTCATCAATGTCACACGGGTCGATATGGATTTCTAAAACAAGCAAAGCAATGCATACATTTGAGCGAGACGGCTTAAAGACGTGACGTCAGATGGTATATAATCTGAGCGAGATGCAAATAGTAGTGACACTATTGAATGAGTTAAGTATATCACCACGAGCGCGACAAATTGTAGATATGGAATGGTGGGAAATAAATGACATGACGTATTAAAAGTAAGTACAAGTATAAAATAATTTCAAATAATCGGACGTCTGAAACTTAAAAGTAACTTGAAGCAGAGATTGGATCTCAAAATTGGAAATTTAAATCTCTTTTAGTATAGGTAGGTATAGGTGTATAGTATAGGTACCACTTAATGATCTAGCTACAGAAGTTTTACTTCTAACACGTGTACGGTGTACACGCGTATTTTTTTTATGAACTGTCAAAACGGAACTTTTGTTCCTGAGTTCTATGAAATAACAACAGAATGACGTCATGTAAAAGTGCCATCAAATGCTGTCTTTTTTGCACAAAATACCAAGGACCAAGTAATAGGTCATGAAGTCGGTTTTTTATGTTTTTAACTTGGCGAATTATCCTAAACAACTTCAATGTGAACTGTCGGTGGCTGTGGATTTTCAGTTAGCGAACAAAAGGGCTTTCGACTGTGTCTGTTGAATTTAGACCGATACAGTTTCAATAGTCAACGAACGTTTTTCATGTTAAATATTTGTTAATTTATTTTTATTGGTGACATACCTACATAAAATGCGACTTAGCACTGGTCTCGGAATAACTTTGTAATTTCATACAAATATGGAGTTATCAAAGTTAATTCAAGAATAATGCTAAATCGTGTTTTATCTGTCCGGTTGGCGACTAGCTAGAAACCGGGTAAACACTATTCTCTGAATAACTTTGACATGTCAAAGTCAACTCGGGATAAGTCTTATTCCGCTTTCTAGCTAAAGTCGCACTAGAGTCACTAATAGGTTACCGTAAATATTCGTAGTTCAACCCCACCGGTTATAAAATGCGATCGTTCACGGTAGGCGGATCCTAATAACATATTAACTGGTTCGATAGCAAGAAATTACAGGCTCTCATCGTAACCTATTTTTCATATGAAAGCGAATCCTACCATTAATAATAATTAGTTTGACGCGAACAATATGCCCTGAGTGGTTGCCCTATTTGCCGGCCACGACAGGTCTTTAATGACCACACCCCGAAACGGTTTTCGGTGAAATTAAATTATACCATGACAGATACAAGGCCTGCCTTCTGACTATTTTAAAAGGATTCGCTGCTTTTATTGGAACGGTTATTAGGTAGATACTTAAAATTAGTTTCAGGTTTCCGCCTATTACTTTTAAAATATAGATTCTGGTAATTAAAGGAATTGTGTCGTAACAACTAGCTATCCTAAATATATACTTAAATATATATATTTATAGGAGGAAGGTGTCACTATTACATACCTTATTCATCATAATTATGTTAGACAACGTTTATCGAGTTATAATTCGTGTTGTTAAAATGCTATTAAAAACATCGTATCGAGCAATACAATTTGTTCGAAAATATAAAGTTTAAAATTTTATTTTACTTTACTTACTTTATACTTTATTGCACAGAAAACATAATACAGACACTTAATATTAGAAAAAACATGTACAAAGGCGAGCTTATCTCTAATAAGAGATCTCTTTCAGCAAACCTAGGATGGAGAGGATAATTATTATTTAATTTCCAAAGCTTATTTAATTACCAAAGCTTAGTACAAAAAAGTGTTATCGGTGAACACCACACTAGGTCCAACCTGTATCGTGGTGTCCAAATTATTTACTGTTTGACAATTTTATTTATTGCAATGGTTCAAAAAAAATATATATTTATATAACTAATACTGAAAAAGTTAAAAATTTAACAAACTAATGTTTATTAACTTAATTTAATCTGAAAAAAACAACGTACTTAGTTTTAAGGTAGGGGGAAGGGGATTACTACGCTATACAAATAAGAAACATGTAGATACATTATATAGATAAATATAAGTATAATATAATGTATTTACATATAAATATATATGCATAATATTACTTATATTAGGATATGTTCCTCGAAAACTGATCAGTTCTTTATAATTTCCTCTGTCTGTCAGGGACCCTGTAAGTCAGGGTGAGAAGCCATTTCGTTATAAGAATCTTAGCTTCGAGAATACTGAAACTTTTAACATTAACGTTATTGCAAAAAATAAATTTAACAAACTAATGTTTATTAACTTAATTTAATCTGAAAAAAACAACGTACTTAGTTTTAAGGTAGGGGGGAAGGGGATTACTACGCTATACAAATAAGAAACATGTAGATACATTATATAGATAAATATTAGTATAATATAATGTATTTACATATAAATATATATGCATAATATTACTTATATTACGATATTTTCCTCGAAAACTGATCAGTGCTTTATAATTTCCTCTGTCTGTCAGGGACCCTGTAAGTCAGGGTGAGAAGCCATTTCGTTATAAGAATCTTAGCTTCGAGAATACTGAAACTTTTAACATTAACGTTATTGCAAAAAATAAATAAAATAAACTGATGGAGATAGAGGGATGACCTGGACAAGTTCCAGCTAGGATGGACCGACAAAGCTTCAGCTAGAGATGTGTGGACAGCAGTGGGACAACATTTAGCTTAGGTTATTAAAAAAAAAACTATCTCTACCTCTTGTATAAAAGAAGTAAATGATATTCACATTTTACACTTAGTTCCGATAGTCAAATAAGAATTGACTGAACCTTTTAGCAGCGTTAGGTTATTGTTATTATCTATGGGAGTGGCTGTATCGGTGTCATCAATAACGTGTATTGACGAGCGGTGAGCGAGACTCGAATTACGTCCGGCGACGCAGAATACAAAATACGAACAATGCTTTCGTAATATAGGGCTGCCACTTTCTATTGAAATGCCTTTCATTACCACACAGGTCAGATGGACAGATTGAAATTAACAAAAGTGAAAGGGATACAGGAGATATGTAGAAGGGTCGATGAACAGTTGTGTTCAGTTTTGGCCAGTAATGTAATACACTGTTTAGCTTGACAAGGGGGTTGTTATCAACGACAAAAAAATGCATATACAATTCAAGGTGTTTTTAAGGTTCCGATCCTTAAAAGGAAAAAAGTGGCCAAGTGCGAGTTGGACTCGCCCATGCAGGGTTCCGTAGTAGCATCATACATATCAGGGATCGGAACTGAGGTGTGAATTTACCTAAAGTTTGTAGTCGGACATAACAAGGAGCAGTTACAACCACTTGACACGGACCGGTTTGAATTTAACCGGTTAAATTTCGGGTTTTTTGTTTCACCGGTTAATTTTTGTTTTTATTAGTTTTACATATTCCTTACATTTGAAACACTGAACTATAAACATTTTGAAGCTGCTGATTTCATTCCCAAAAAAAATCATAATGTTTTTATTTTTAAATTTTTAGTAAGAAGAAAAAAATATATACAGGGTGTAACAGAAAGGGGTGTACAAGCTGAAAAGGGGTTGTCATGGAAGTCATTCTGAACAACTTTTAATTTTATTAACTCAGTACATTTCGGGCCTAGTGCTCAGCTGATCTGTATGGTGGAGTGAAAAATAAAGTTGCTCTGATCAAGTCGGTCCCATAGTGAAAGTTGTTCAGAATGATGTCCCTAACAATCCTCTTTCGGCTTGTACACCCTTTTCTGTTACATCTTGTATATACAATTTCTATAATCTATACAATAGTTTTATTGTACGCGCAATTCTTCCACTTACCTATCATCTCCGTCTCCTACCCAACATGGTTTGCTGGAAGAAATCTCTTATTAGAGATAAGCTCGCCTTTGTACATATTTTTTTCTATGTTAAGCTATTTTTACTGTCATGTGAGTACAATAAAGAAATTACGAATTACGAATTAAATAAAAATAGCATAAACATATATATAAAAAAACTATTAGCAGATGTTGTCATGACAAATATGTATAATGAATGAGATGTGAGTAATCTATGTATCCTCATCGTATGCCTAACGACCCGTGACGCAAATCAGTATGTTAAGATAGCGTGATATTACCTTCGTATAAATCGCCATAAATATGGTAAAAAGAGAAGATGTATTTCAGCTAACATGTAACATTATAAGAGGATAGATGGTTTAGCTATAATGGCTAACATTTGATGCTGCCTGATATTGTCACGTTCCAGGGGCTCATAGGTATTAACCTCCGTAACGGAATCCTTATTTAATTTAGTAAATAGAAAAGAGAACTTAGTAATTAAAGGAACATTTTGAAAATAAAAGAGAGTTTAGAAAAACTGGTCGTAAAGAAAATTAAAGAAAGAAATAAGGTATAAGAGATAAGCTCGCCTTGTGTATACTAAAGAAATTACGAAATTCGAATTACGTATGCAAATCTGTATAGGAAAAAGCGTGACAGATAATTTATGCGAGAAATAATCTCGTAAATTCCTCGATAATTATCTATGCTAACCAGAGGCATCGTTCGGGACACACGTGCAAGCGGTTCCTTCACACAAGATTGTCAACGCCTACACTGAGCCTTATTGTAATGGAAAAGAGGTAATAGTAGTGTTGGCAACTGGCAACATTGAATGTAGTTTTAATTACTTTTTTAATTTTCTGTGTTGTATTTCCGTTTTCCTTCTGCTTGAATGCGACCGCCAAACATGTAGTGTGTGCTTGCACGTAATAAATACGTATATAAAAGTGAGAATCCAGTGTTTCCAGTCCGCCACTAAGCTAGGCTCCCGCGAACAAGTAGAAAGCGACTATAGCAACAGTATATTTGTAATTTTGCAAGTGGATGCTTGACGGGACTATGACGAAACAAATGAAGGCGGTTCGTGCATGGCTGAACACTGAAGAGCCGAGAGGAAATTACATCATGTTCCTCGTATCATACAAAATCGACAATGTATATTATACATTTGTAGATAGAGTGTCAGTCGAATGGCTACACGCTTGCTTCCGAGGAGATGCGGTTTCGAATACTGTGCTGAGCCTCGATCACGAACGTTTTCAAGGTCGTAGAACGTTTTCAAGAACGCAGGGTTATATTTTGTCATGTCATAAAGAATAAGAATCATGTGTATGTAAAAAATTCTTTTTATATTATATTAGTTTATTAATAGTATTATGTATTTAATATTTTGGTAGTTAATTTTAGGATGTATTTGGATATAAGTATATTCTAGCTTTGTAGGTATATTGTTGTACACAAAGGTCTACCCTTGCTGATATATCAAACTCTCTCATCGGAACTTGGTTTGCTGGAAGAGATCTCTTTTTAGAGATAAGCTCGCCTTTGTACACTGTTTTTATTTACTTTTTGTCATTGCAATTAATTGTGTGCAATAAAGAAATTATGAATTATGAATCTCTGAAATTTGACTTTTCGACAGTTTTCTATCGAATCTTTGTTCTTGATTGGGCTACTGCGGGTCGATTCCGCGCCTTCGATATACAATATCTACACCTATAGCGAGTGATTTCGTACGGGAATCTGTCAATATAGGTCTCGATATCCGTATATCGAAGGCGCGAGAATCGACCTGCAGAAGCCTGATTCTCGCGCATTCGATATACGATATCTACACCTATATCGAGTTATTTTGTAGGGGAATCTGTCAATATAGGTCTCGATATCCGTATATCGAAGGCGCGAGAATCGTACTCCCATCGCGTACCAATGAGATAAGTAGTTTATCATAGACGTTCTTATAGAAGACGGGAAACATCGCGCGGAAAACTTTGTAGGTATGTCCAAAGTTGTGGGAAAAGACTAGATCTCTTAGACTAGACTAGGCACGCAAGAAATAATATCGGGCGAAGTAAGGGCACAATGTGCTTAAGACATCTCGTATGGGAAAAGGTGTGGCGGATTTCTAGTAAATCACTATTATTTTTACTATTTACAAAGGTCCATCTATTTGTAAACAAGATACAATATTATTTAAAACTTTGACAGGTAAACTCTCCAACTTGCACTAGCGCCGTCAGAGTCTATAGCATCATTCCATCTACATAAAGGGGTTTGGCTAACTTTGTATGTACCATTGGCGTATATTTTTTTACTCGTGGCTACCGATATGTTGTCATTTTTTGGTAGCACTACCATAAATATTATATCCAAAGAGGAAGCATTGCTGTAAGTTATTTCAGGGCCGAGATGTTAGAGCTTCAATGTAACACTTTATGTACAAAAAAAAAGTATGGTATCTCAGTCCCGAATTAAGCTATTGTACTCCATAGTAAACTAAGCTTATTTTTAATTGCTCTTTTAATTTGCAACTTTCATATGTCTAGTTTATCTAAGTATTTCACATAAATCTGAGTTATTTGTTAATCTGAGTTATTTGTAAACAACATAGGTACCTACACAGTTATATTTGTTGGTTTGTGAAATTTCTTTGTTGTACCACACAAAACAAATATACAATCAACTTACACCGATCGGAGTAATAGGACCTGTGCGTACAATAAAATTAAATTAATTAGTTATATTACTTATTTTATAGGTACAGTCTGGGACCCGATTGGCTGGGCCTGCCCGGACTGAACACGCATACTTATAAGTTATTGGTTTAAAGACGTAAGTGTAATTCTCCAATGTGGAATGAGCGGTCTCCCCTAACACAGGTTTTTATTAACTTAAAAGGGGAGTCCCACGACCTATGCTGCTGTACTTACTGAAATAAACTAATTTTGGAATTTTGGATTTTTGATATGAATGGCCGCTAAAACTCAAAATCGACAAAACTCAAAGGATACGTCAAAATGACACCAAGATTAACCTTACCCCTTTGGTTGTGCCAAATAAAATGTCTGATATCGCAAAACCAGATTAATTTCATTACGCACAGGATAGGATTATTTCGTTTTTTTAACGATTGGAATGACTGTGGTCTGGGTGCCTATATAAAATGAAATTAATACATATATTGTTTTAGTTTAGTTGTCTTTGTAAAAAATATCTTTCATAACATGAATAATGTTGAAAATCTGTGTAACATTATCCTCGCTTACTAAATTCCAAGTCAGTCATAGCCGCATCACAAATGTGAAAGTTTCTCAACTTGTCTCTGTCGGATATCCTATTTGTTCCAGAGTTAAGTAAATAATGTTATTTACCCAGATAGGGTCGTTAAGTGAAATCGAGCGTCGCTCGTGGAAAGTATTAAGGCACCAGATGGTATATTACTTAAGTTAGGGTGTAACACTGAAAACTTTGAACAAGAAATCCCAATACCCAGACGCACCGGCTTAACGACTATTTATGGATCATCATAGAATTTTAAATTTCATATAGCACTATCTGACGATAAATTTACGAGTACCATCACATCAAAGCTGTGTATGCGTCATGTCCTCAATTCTCTTTAAATTGTTTTAAATTCTGCTTTGGATTATTTTTAAATTGCTAGTATTTTCTTTAGATTACACAATTTTTAGTGTGATTTGTGTGCATAAGTTGGATAATTGCTTTTTTATACATAAGTAAATGACGTGATTTGTGTGCATAAATTATATAATTACTTTTTTTATACATAAGTCATGCTGTATATACATATTTTGGCGCTGAAGACAGCCGTTCACCCGTTGTAATGGTATATTAATTTAAGTGTATCTTCAATGCTGTTTTGTATACCAAAGATAATAAATAATAATATTAGATTTTATTCATGACAGGATATTGGCACACTTGTGCTTCTGCCACCCCGTATGAGAAAAAAAGTGACGCACACGTTGTTATTATTTAATTTTTAGTAGCTTTTAGAGCGATGTAGGCTAGAAAAACTGGCTCACAGCAGCAGCAGCTGTCAGCCGGTAAATTTTTTAGCAATTCCATTACTGAAGTTATGATTTGACTATATCCGGATGTTTGAATACAACAGACAATGTTGTTGGATGAATGTGTTTTAAACTGAACAATGCAGATGTTAATCGAAATGTAGAGTCAATTTTCAACGTCCTACCATTTTGGCAAATCAGTTTAATATGGGATAGTACAAATACAAATGGCGTTTTGGCAAACGTTGATATTTAATGTGGTGAGGTGTTTAAAACATGACATAACACCTTTTCCCATACGAAGTGGCAGAGCCACAATTGTTCCCGGTTTTTGGTAAAGTTGTATTTGCACCCAGAACATTACTCAAGTAAACATAGGTACCTTAAAACTCACTATACTATATTACGAAATCATTTATTTACGCGGTTTAATCTTTGCGACCGCTGTTAAGTTAACTCAATCCTATTAGTCAATATATGCTGGTATTATAAAAGATGTTCATTAAGATAAGAGTTAATCACGATTAAGATTAACAGACATTATAACACATTATTTCCCTTTCTGGTTTATGTGATATTTGTCCCATGGATATGCCCCATGGGAAGTCCAAAGACGGTAAGGATAATATCATAATGAACCGACGACCTGATTAATTTGACTCATGAGAAAGATGGGATTATACCAAAATGCGTTGCAAAAAGACCGTTCATATATTAGACCAAATATAAGTCTGCTTTGTTGAAAATAGTTGTTAAGTTTGAGCAAAATATAGTAATGTTGTGTCTTTAAAAACTAGCTAGTCCCAATTCAGTAAATTCTATAAAAGTACTTGACATTGGGGCGCCGTCATTGATTTAAACTTATTTATGTCTCAGAAATTCGAAACATAAAGTGGTGGTGGTTCTATATCCTTTCCTTTTTCTAATAAATAAATACCTATTTCATAAACAGAAATCCCTATAATACTGGTGACTCCATTGCTAAGCGGATATTAGACTGACAGGCCTGTTGTAACGAGAAAAGGCTGCGTCCCCTGCCGATTACGACCGGGTACCCAAACAGATTTATTCTTACTTTTACAGGAATAAGAATAGGATTAAAAGGAAAATAATCGTTCAAGTGCGAGTCACCTCATATCTTTATTTTATTTTATTTATTGCAAAACACAACAGATATTTCGTTGCGTTTCTTAATATAAACATCTTAATTTAAAACATGTAGAATATCCTACTGGTTGTTTTCACAGCATCTTTTTATTTGCGGACAGTGTATTTGTATTTACAAGAAAAAGTACAAAAAGAACGTTTCTAGTATGGGGACACTCTTAATTTTTTGAAATGTCGGGTGTTTTATTATTTACTGCTATAGCGGCAACAGATATACACATTCTATAGAAATTCAACTCTCTACCTATAACGGTTCGTGAGTGAGATAGAGCCTGCTGACGGACAGAGACGGACGAATAGCGGAGGCTTTGTAAAGGTCTCGTTCGGCACCATTGGGGTATGGAACCCTGAGGACTAATAGAGCAATTTGTGTAAATGAATATTCTTTGGAACGGTTAATAAATAACAAGGACATAAATTCTATCCCGGTGCGAAATTGTCAAAAGACTATAACTTCGGGAGGCTATTATCAATCAAAATTCAAGCAGACTTGTAAAAATAAACTACAGCTTATACTCCAAAAATGTCAAAAGGCTTTTACAAACTGTCTTTCAAGACACAGATCATGCTAATTTGAGGGACAGGACATTCTATCCATTTTGTTTGCAAATAAACGATTTTTTTACTTTTTTTTAAATTTTACTTTTGGTCGAATACATCGCCTTAAGTATTATCGAGAATTTTTCTACAGAGCGGCGAAAGGCTATCGGATTTATTGGAACATACCCTTCATTTCTATTTGTTTATGTAGAACAACGAAACTTTATCGTAGTTTTAGATTCCTGACTACGTGCAATGTGCATGCGACATAATCGAAAAAGATTCTGCGTTACATAATCGAAGGGCGGCTCCAACTTCGTTTTTAGTACACGATGCGGATAGTTCTGTCGCTTTCTCACTCGATCTTTCTTTAGCGTTAAAGAGCGACAGAGGAAACGTATCGATATTCCCTTGTAAGAACAGATTAAGGTATAAAGTCAGAGTAGTGCGCAGCTCTCGGTACATTTCCCGCGATCCATTCGCTCGGGTGCGTTTCATTAGGCAGCTTGGTTGTTTTCTTTATCCAGATATTGCTGTATATTTATGGGTTATTCGTTCTGTTTGGGGTTCCGTGGGGAAACATTGGCATTACGGGTAGGTATACTTACTTTGGATATGTCAGATTTCTTTATTTGCTAGCAAATATTAGCCAGTTTATAGGCTGTCTCGTAGTTAAATCACAAGAAAATATAGAATGTATCAGTATGGTATCTTAAAAAAATATTATAATTACTTTGTGAACACAACAGACCGATATGAAAAGAGCTATTTAGACAGCTTTCAAATAGAAAACATTATATTTCACATTTGCCTACTGGGAGATAAAAGGGCCAATATTCAAATTTCATTAAAACCGATAAAGCATATTCTACACCACAAGTACCTAATATAAATTATGTTTGGAATATGGATCGACAAAAAATCTGCCGCTCAGCTTAACAAATATTATATAGCAGTGATAAATAAAGTTGATCTCTGATCAAATCGGTTTCAAACTGAAAGAGAGAATAATTAAGAGAGTATTTTTTTATTAAGAATGATGTCCTCCTCAAAACATTTGGTCCCTCCGTACACCAAACGTCAAATGAAAAATTCAGAACGCTAAAAACGAGTAAGTCTCCTGTGTGTAGGTAAATGAAAGTTGTGATTCGGAATATACTTACACTTAGTTTTACAATCATTTGTTCGCATTGGTCGTCGAATCCCAAAGGGAACACAATCTTTGTTTGTTGTAAAACTTCGCGGGAAAAAGTTTTGCACTTGTATTTTTTCAAGGAAAAGGCCGCAATACAAAAAGTTAATTTCAATATAAATCTGGTCGAGAAGCAATTAGGTAAATAATTGCTGAAAATTTACGGACCTTGACTTGGCAGGCCTTGTGCCTGTATGTAAACGTTTATGTTTATGTTTTGTTAACGTAAAATATGTAGAGTTATGTATAGAACTAACTCTACATATTTTGGGCCTACCTATGTATCGTTTTGATAAAATTATGTATTACTACATATTTGCTTTTACAGGATGAATGCGAAATCCTTAGCTAGCTAGAGCTAGCTAGCTAAGGATTTCGCATTCATCCTATGTATATGTATCTATATATAGCTATATTTTAAGGGGTTGTTAGGAACATTCTGAGCAACTTTCACTATGAAACCGATTTAATCAGTGCAACATTTTTTTTTATTTCTCCGTACAAATCAGCTGACCCGGATCTTATATAACAATAGTTCGCCATTGTTCGGTCGTTCGAGCAGTGTGCTTCTGAGAGTGAAGGGGTTAACTCTGTAATTTAATATAACTTGTACTAGTATATTAAAAAAGTTACACTACTGTTGTTTGTATGGAGAAGTGAAAAACACGCTCTGATCAGTTTCATAAGTTGTTTAGGATGATGTCCCTAACAACCTGCTCAAATATAATTACCCCTTTCTGTAACACCCTCTAGATAATGTGGGCTATTCTTGAGATGTCAAAACCACTAAACTGGAGGAAGTAAAGGCACTAAACTGACAACCTTCAAATCCGACAGCTCTTGCGCGGTGGCCACAGATTCCATTTTCAAACACACGATTTTAATTAGTTTAGTTAGTATAGTTCGTGTAGCCTTCGGAATCGCAGGCAATATCGCAATATAGTAGGTATACTCACATCATGTAACAAGTTATAATAGCTTAGATATATGATATTGAATCGGGTCAGATACCTGTAATGATACGAGTATCATGAATTGTTATGAATAACTAAAGAAATAAATAAAATAAAAGAAGTATTGACATGATGTAACAAGGCAAACATAACATAACTAGACAATGCTGCGATCCGCCAAAATTAATATTACGAGAATTTCAAATGCTTGAGGCATTTCTAAAGTGCGGATTAACAATATCGCTAACTCATACCCCTAACCGGAGACCACAATGAAACCTAAGAACAACGAGGACTGGAAGTGCCGCGGGGAAAACCAGTAATAAATCGAAGCTTGGTTTGAAAACTGAACTTAACTATGTGTAAATGCTCAAAGATGCAAAACAACAACATTACTCGAATTACAAATCTCGTAACATACAGATACTTTGTACTTCAGCAGACGGGTAAGTGCGAGGTGGGCGTCTCCATGCCAATAACTCCTTTATAAAACCTCATAATTCCATTTACATCGAGATGTTAAGGTATTTGTACGGTTTCGCTACAAGTGTAATTGGAGAGCTCTGAAATCGGCTATCAATCAAGTTAAAGCTGTTTGTTAGTTGACAACGAGCTGACAGGCTAAGTTGTGGTTAGTTAGTCAACAGTGTTAAGTAATGTAAATAGTCATTTGCCGACAATCAGTAGCTTGCTCGGTTCTATGTCTCTTGACCCCAATATACCTTTGAAAAGTATTGCGACTGCGATTGCGACTGCGATAATCCTTGTATGTTGGAATAATATGTTTAATTAACCGACTAACGAAGCACTATCTTTCACTGTCAATTTAGATATATACTGGTATGTATTAGTGTATTCATACGATATTTATTGTTAAGCTGTATTTATGTAACTGTGTATGTAGTCTATTCCTTAGCAATAGGTTCTTATATGTACCTATGTGTAATAATAATATCTATGTATAGGTACTAGAATAGTTTTATTGTACGCGCAATTCTTCCCCTTACCTATCATCTCCGTCTCCTACCCAACATGGTTTGCTGGAAGAAATCTCTTATTAGAGATAAGCTCGCCTTTGTACATATTTTTTCTATGTTAAGCTATTTTTACTGTCATGTGAGTACAATAAAGAAATTACGAATTAATTATTATCTTATCTTCAGCATGCCTAGACAAAGTTAATAACGCTACGAAAACGAATAGAAACGAAAACTCAAAATGTATGCGATTTGAGATTTGGTGACGCTAGCGTAGCGTGACTAATTGTCAAATCGCATACATATTCTTAGCGTTTCGTGCGAACGATAAATAGCGTTTGGCATCTTGCCTAGGGGGGCAGTAAACTTATCTTAATTATCTTCAGTAACAAAAGCAACGTAAATGATTTAACATTTCTATACAGGCTTTAGTTATGAGTGTCAATGTTAAATAGTTGTATTTTATTTCATTACAATTTAAATATTTAATAATTAAAGTTCGAGCACGCCTAAAATACCGCAACATTTTGATTTAAAATGCGCTGGTGTTTTCGCTGTACAAACTTCCGTAGCACACATGCCGCACCGTAGCAGTTCTAGCATTCGCTACGAAATTGCGTAGCGCAGCCGTCGTAGGCCGTAGCGGTTACGTAGCAGCTTGCAACTGCACGAAGTAAGACAAAGTTATTTAATCTGACTTATTGTTTGTATTTAAGCAGAGATGATAGTAAACCAAAGTTTAGATAGCAATAATGTTTGAAATTAATGCACAGGTATTTTAGTTTAGCCAAACCTGATTTTCTGTTGCAACTGGTATACAGAGTAAGTAGGTACTATAAATTGGAAGTCTTAAGAGTTTGAGTTTGTTTTTAGGGTTCCGTATTTTAGAAGGAGAAACCAATTTCAGCTTGATACGTTCACGCGTTCTTAGTTTAATTGTGCCACACGGACAGACAGACTGACAGACGTACGGACAGGACAACAAAGTGTTCCATACGGGTTACTTTTTTTCTTTTTAAGGATCAAAACCCTAAAAATGCGAGGTTTCTTCGAGAAGATCAATGATATCTTGTATTTCTATGCCATTTTCATTCACAAATAACAAAAAAATTATCAATATATTTAAAAAAATGTAACACACAAAAAAACGCAAGCGTTTCAGTCATTCATTAACCTTTCCGTCTCTATCGATGGCCATAGAGCTTTATGATCCATGCGGCAAGACAATTGGACTGCGAGGGAGAGGGCATTATACGGTACATTTGTGACGATGGCTGCAGAGCTAAGGGTTTCCGCATGGCTACTAGACCCTATTTCCCTTTTAACACTGTTTTACTTCCTTTTTCTGTGGAAAACGGTGATATTTCGGGAATGTAGAATTCAAGGTTGGTTTTTAACCTAGTTTTGGGAACAAAAGATGGGTAGACGACCTCTGTGGCACAGCGGTTGTTACTCTGCCTACCATGCGAGAGGTCCCGGGACTCGATTCCCGGCCGAAAATAAAGAAAAAAAAAATCCTACGGTATTGGTGTTTACGTGTATTTGATGTCGCTGTTTCTGGTTACCACGACACAGGGTATCCCATTGTTAGGCCAGAAACCATGTATGTGCCTGTATGTAAATGTTTGCGTTTGTTTGTTTGTTTGTTTGTTTGTTTGTTTGTTTGTTTGTTTGTTTGTTTGTTTGTTTGTTTGTTTGTTTGTTTGTTTGTTTGTTTGTTTGTTTCTTTGTGTAGGGTTCGTATATTCAATGAAGCTTTTAGGATTTTGTTAAAACTGGCCCTTAATCTCATGATATTGTCGAAATTAAGACCAGTCTTGCCATTAGGTTAAGTCTGATGATATTGTATTGGGCTTAATATGTCAAACGGTACAAAGTTCTTAATTCTGTATTACACTTTTAAGTTTAGAATAGTTTAAATTTCAATTCACGTGTCTAATGAGATGAACTCTTTACAATGATAATTAGAGATTAAGATAATTAGTTAATATACCTATATGGTCTTTATCAAGGAAATTGGGTGTCGCTTGAGGGACCGTGGTTTTGACAACCCCTCCGGGGCTGTCCGTCCAGAGAATCTCACTCACTGTGCAGCGCGGTAACGCTGCCAGTGGCTTTTGGCCTAGGCGACATTTGGGGCGGTTTGTTTCTGTACATTATTATTTATATTGATTGACTGACGTTGACTAAGGAATCTGTATGATTTTATGGTCAATAAAAAAAAATACTTTGACTTTGACAATTTATTTTTTAATTTAATTCTTGTAACGTGACGAAACTATTGTGAATTTTTACTTTTACTTAATGAATTGTATCATTGTATCAATTGTACTTTTTGCTATCTCAATTATTTGCGTACCTTTTAATTTGTGTTGCCAGTACAAAGGAAACAATTGCTTTTACTACTCAGTTTCGCTAAAATTAATTAGTAAATCTATCTAGAATTGGGATCGATGTGTAATCCTGAATGATTAACGTTTAGCCTACCCGGCTAGTATTGCATGTCCTTCATTGACACGAGAAGCGCAGTACAAATATACAGAGAGATACTAAATAGTGCCTGCGATTTGGGAGGTAACACGAACTATTCTATAGTTTAGACGCTGAGAGAATTCGATCCTGACATATGTCAATTTGGGATGCAATCCCCTTTGTGGGAGTGAGATAGAGTGAAAAATAGCGCGGGACCGACAGGGACATAGAAAATATAGACGAGTGTCAGGATTGCATTCTCTCAGCGGTCAGAGTATAACTAATCTAATTAAAATGTGTGTTTGAAAATGGAATCTGTGGCCACCGCGCAAGAGCCGTCGGATTTGAGGTTGTCAGTTTAGTGCTTTTAGTTCCTTTAGTTTAGTGGTTTTGACACCTCCCAAATAACCCTCACTGTATGTTTTTATAAGTAGCAGTAAGAAGTACTCTTTAGATGACGTAAAATAGTTTTATACTCAATCTGTTATGAGTGCCCATGTCGCGAAATACGTTTATCCAATGTCTAACAAATGCACATTTGCGTTTTGAGCAAACAACTTATTAAATAGTATCGTGAATTCATTTCTATAAAGATTGGAACATCACAACACAGGCCAACACAGAAGTCATGCTTTTTCTCTAAAGGAGTCGCAGAGTTACCAACTTGTACCCGCTTTTAACTTCCGCTTTCACGTTTCACACAAAACTCATTAAAGCAATAATTATGATCTTCTATTCTACGAGTACCTATTTTTAAAACCAGCTTCAACCACTATAAATTAAAATAATAAAAAGTATCACAAGTTTTGCCGCCAAAAAGTAATAAATTACATATTGCTACAAATTTGATTCTTGTTGCAATCTAATAAAGCAACATTCACCGTAATTAGCTGGAGAAATTCTCCACAGCGCTGTGGGTAATCCACACCACACGTAATATAAAGCAGCGTGTAGAGGTATCGTCTAGTATTCATAAAAACTTGATTTACGATGTGTTTCGCATTTTGTATTAATTATGACATCACCGCCCATGGTCGGCAGGCAGTGGATGCGGGAGGCACAGGACCGGAGCGGATGGCGTGGTAGAGAAGAGGCCTATACCCAACAGTGGGTAGGTGTAGGCTGATTAATTGATTACACGAGCGTCCGTGGTCTATACACTAAAAAACAGTACAGGAGGTTTCATACAACCTTTATAGCGATTTAGCTAATAGGCTAAATTGTAAGCTAATAGGTGCAATCCATGGCCGTCTTTAACCTATTTCGTAAAAACACGGACTATTCGAAAGAAAATGGTTATCAGGGTAATGTTATACATTGACAGATCCTAACTTTAATAATTAGGATCCTAAGCTAAATTGCTATAAAGGTTGTGGTAAACCCCTAGTTCAGTATAGTCAGTCTACATCGCTGATAATTGCGGCGATAAGCAAGGCCCCATGTCTGAAAAATTTGCTTTACATGGGCTTAAATATTTGTGTTGTGTATTTCTACATACACAAACTTTGCTGTAGTAAAGTATACTAGCCGTTGCTCTTCTATGTGTCTAGTTTACGGGGAAACCTTACGTACACAAAGCCTTGATGATAGATAGTGCAGGACGCCTCTTCAATCATGCTCCATTATCTCTCAGAACCGAGAGCCCGGACAATAGACGTCATATTGATACAGTATAGTGAAATTAGCCGCCTACTCAAAGTAACAAATACTGTATTCTAATTAGCGTTTTCACAGTTGACGCGCATATATTACATCAAAGTAAGCAAATTATTAAAGCGTGTCTAACAATATTTATTTTGTTCGCGTACATGCAAGGCGTTCAAATTAATCAGAGGTTAAATAACAAATGAAATGGGGCGCGGGCGCTCTGGGGCGGCGACGGCGGCGGCGGCGGGGCGGGCGGCAATGGCGATTGCGTGAGACTCGCCGGCTTTTCAACGCCGCGCCGGAACAAAGTCGTTGCGCAACAAGTTACGTGACGTGTCGCCTAGAAAGAAAGGCGAGCATAAGCCACTCAGCACTCTGTTCGCAATTCTTTTCTCAACATCCTCTTCGTTCCAACCACCGACTTAATCCTTAGCCTCCGCAACCCAGCCGTATTGTTCTTCTATAACTTATACAGATTCAGATATCTCACCCGGAATCCCATCTGTTTCTACGGTTTCGCGGCGATTCCGAAATACCATTTCAAGTTTATTTACTTTTTTTTGGTGTAAGTACAATGACATTTCAGTCAGATCAGAGCGCGTGCGCGAGAACCGAGCGAGAGCATCGAAGCGAGCGAGAACACGAGTCAGTGCCACTCGCTCCAGCCAATCGATTAGTCGCATAACTATACCAGTGTCTTAAATGCGGATGTGTCGTGTGGTGGACGTCAGTCGGGTTGTGGCGCGCGCCCGGAGCGCTGGCCTCTCCCGGTGCGACGCTCGAGTCCGCGGGGTCGGCCCCATGTGGCTCTTTGTGTGCGCGGCCACGCAGTGAACCGATGCGCCAACCTTCAACAATAGCGAAAATTCTAGATTTGAATAAATATTTTTTTCTGTCAATAACCACTATGTGAACAATGCAGGCCGGCTGGATTTTCTTAAAGGTAAAGAAAGAAAAGTAACCATTGCAGTTATCTGGAATCGTTGACTCGAGATGAGCTGGGAAAACCCTCGTGATATATACAAATATGAATGAGACAAATATTCAGTGAACACGAAATTATTCCTCCTTCCTTCATCCGCGCGCTTAATTTTGGGCGCTCATCATTTAATATTATTCCTTGCAAATCATTCACTGTTGACTTTACATTTGGGGTCCGCATTGATTTGAAATCCGGGATGAGGAAAAAGCTTTGATATCTTTTTGACGTGCAGATTAAAAATAACACGTACTGAGTAAACAAGGTCGGAATTCGTTTTCATCTTAAATTATTGTCTTGTCTTCTCGTAAATCGTCCTCATTCAACGCTCGCATATATCTGTAAATGGGTATTGAAACCGCGGATCGTTTCATACCGGTACCTGTATTATTGTCACCCTTTGAAAGCGGTTGTCAACCCATCCCGATCCCAACCCCTCCTCATATAACCCTTTTACGGCTTCGATGATATTATGTGCCGATTTTAATGACCAACCGGCGTGAAGTAACGGTCTCACCTTTTTGCATAAAGGAAAGGATGTATTATTTACAGCGACTAAAAAGCCTAATGAATGACAAACGTTTTCAGAGATTTCAATTGTATAATTAGGTACTGCTATTATTACTACTACTTTTTGTAGATTGCTGGATAGGCGAAATAGTATGTGTCTATCTGTCTTAGCTATTTCGTTCCTATTAAATGTTATCTTAGTGTATTTTTAGTTTCTTGTATGTTTGTCAGGTTATTTTTGTAGTACTAATAATGGCCTTTCAACACATTCTATTGGATGATGGATGATCATTGTTTAAACCTAATTGATTGATGCCTAAAAATTTCGTAGAGCAATAGATTTTAGTTGATAATTGAAGATTTGTGACACCATATATGTCAATCAATCTTTGACAGGTTTAAGTGTGACCACTGACTACTTACTGTCCCCCGCTTTGACAACGTTTATGATTTAGAAGCGAAATATTACATACTATATGATATTTTTTAGGGTACCCTTATTTACCTTACATCAAACCTCTCTGACTGACTGAAAGAACTCCCCACTTACACGCATCCGGCCTGTACAATTAGCGTTGTCTCATCAACACATCGCTGTCCTAATTCCTAACCTTTAGTACCTACTCCTCGGACTAAGATTTAAAGACCGATAAAACCTTCCGCCTGTCAGAGAAGGAGCAAAAACACGAGCGGATAGATAATGATGATGATGTGTGTTGCCAGAAGATTTGGGATGTAAAGCTTTATCACTAGGTTCTGTGGATATGGATTGATGACAAACATATTATAACCGCAGCTGCGTAGGTATTTTAATAAAGTACCTGAGATAATTTTCACTGTTCCTGGTGTAATATTTGGCGTTACCATACATAAAATTGTCACATTAGAAGAATAGATTTGTGTAAAATTAGTATTACGTTAAAAAAAGTAATACCTTACCTACCTACTACAGGAACTAGATTTTTTAGCGGAAGTTGAAGAATTACTACTTAAATAACTACTTTTGAACTTTGACTTTGACCGTCCTCAATAGAATTTATAATTAAAACACGAAAAGTTTCATTATTCAAATCCACTTCTTTGATCAATTCACTTTTCTGTCCAAAATATGGAACGGACATATTTGTATTTCCTGAAACAAGCGAAATTATATTGGCTCCGAAAAAATATATAGGTTGGTAGGTATATCTTCAACTAAAAATACTGGCTTTGCAAAAAGTCGCTCAAGATGTTTTCAGTAGTTCAGTTTATTTTTTCAGAGATTTTGTACAGATCCACCAGAACTAAACGTAGTGATTACTTTCTCTGTGTAGAGAACGGCCAAGGCTACTGATGCCACTATGAAAACGTCACTTCGCTGTCAGTTTGTTTGCATTGTGTATGCTGTTCAATAGGCGATTTTCTGACAGCTAAAAATAGTTCTGAAAGCTGCCAACAGATGGCTTTGTTGGTTGGTTTTTATATCGTTCATCCTTATTTTGATTATAAAAAGGTGTTTAATGGATAGCTGGTGGTTACTTTCCTCACCAAAGTGCTTTTCTTTTTGTGAGGAAACGCATAGTTTTTCCGGAAAGTTAAGTTGAATTTTCCAAAATATTTGTCACCAAAACGCAAATATCGGCTTCTTACGTACGTCGAAGAGACCATACACAAGTTAAATTTGCAAATAATTGTCAATAATATTGTGAGAAAATTGCGTTTCATTCACATACATACATACATTATACTTTATTGTACACAGTTAATTAAACACGTTACATTGAAGAAAACATAAATACAAAGGCAATATAAGCTATCTTTAAAGAGAGATTTCACCAAAATTTTACAATTTTTATTTTTGATTTCCAGAAAAACTACACATTTCCTCACAGAAGAAAAGCACTTTGGTATGAAAAGTGACTGCCAGCTATCCATTAAACATCTTTTTATAATCAAATTAAAGAGGAACGATATAAAAGTTAACCACATGTCTTGCCTACGACATCTAGTGACGAATTTGGAACTTCAGAAGTTGTTTTTCAAAAAAATCGCCCATTGGAACTTTCTAGATGGTGAGGCCATCGCTCATTCTCTAGCTGATGTGGTGGCACTGTACTTCATTTAGATTAGGTTGTAATTTTTGTTCACTCGTTTAAATAGATACTGGGAGCTATTTGGGAGGTGCCAAAACCACTAAAATAGAGGAACTAAGGGCACTAAACTGACAACCTTCAAATCCGACAGCTCTTGCGCGGTAGACACAGATTCCATTTTCAAACATACCATTTTAATTAGTTTAGTTAGTATAGTTCGTGTCGCCTCCCAAATCGCAGGCACTACTACATTATTTATAGCCTTTTTAACTCGAAAAGGCGATATTTTATAAGAAAACAATAAATACCTATAATTAAATCAGAATCAATGGAATTAAAAACAGGAGCACAGAGAGACTGTGATGAATGGACTTTCCGCGAAGAATTCCAACAAATGCAAACAAAATCCTCGCCGATGCGATATTTACGAAGTTTTAACAAGAACTCGGAGGGAAGTGCGCATGCGGAATTATTACGCAGAACACCTTTTGTCGATTTACAGAACTTAAAATACAGAGAGAAGAGCTCTATGTTCCCTGGTGATTGTTGGAGTGGATTGTGTAGGAAGCGTTTTATTCGCATGAGAGATAAGAAAACAGAATGGTTTGTATGAAAAATCGAAGATACCTATTACGTTTTGACAAAATCTTTGTTGTCTTAAAATATTAATGTGTCTCAGTACTCTATTACTTGCTGGCTCTTTAGCCTTAATTTATATATGAGGCTTACTTGTAGGTAGACATTTGAAAATAGGAAGAATAGGTATCTCGTATCATTATCTCAGACTTGCTACCTAATTGACGAAGTCCTATCGGAAAGAGAATATTAGGGAATTCCTAGCATTGGCTGGCTTTTGTGTAGCTGGAATTCTAATATCTTTTTATTGAAAAAGATAGTAGAGTTCCAACACAAATAATTATATCCAGGCTCAAGATGAATAAAAATAATTATTTTTACCACCGAGGGGCACAGGCCTTTACCCGGATACGAGTAAGATAGAGCCATACTCTACAACGCTTTGGATCAGTGCGGGCCGATGAAGGGGTGTCGGGCTAATAGCCGACCCGACTGTTAGAGGATATTCTCTACTGCTCGCAGAAGCACAAAATAGTGCTGGTGTACGATTCTCGCACATTCGATACACGGATATCGAAAGCTATATCGAGAAATTCCCATACAAAACAATTGAAATAACTGTAGAGATCCGAATATCGAATGCGCGAGAATCGTTCCCCTGGACTTTGACAGTGACTACCAAGACGTCAATTAATGTTTGCGATAGACATGATGAGAAATTTTAATGTCATTTTTTTTCCTTTTCGGCCAGGAGAATGACAATCTCTCGACTGAAAGGGGTAGTTAGTGAAATTCAAATTATCTATTTGAAACAATATTTTTGCATTCCTAGTAGAAACACATAATTTGATTCATTTATATTTTTTGCTTTAAACAGCAAATTCAGCAGACTTACAAATATTTGCCCAAAAAATATCATTTACCGTGGATCATGGCAATCGATCAATATTAACAATAATAGGTCGGGACCCTTTAAGGGCACAAATAAAAGATGTAACCATATACGCCGCATTTCAGCTCGGCTCGTTTCGGTAAACAATCTTATTTTGCCCGCTTTCATGGAGACCACTCCTACGGGGCTGTTCCAATACTAACAAAATTGCCCGACGATAAAAAAATAATAACCAGAATTAGTCCAGGAGTTCGGCTTTTATGGGCTAAAAACCTATATTTCTTTAAATCTGTGCTAAAAAAATTAGTTTTACCCATTTTCCAACATAAAGTTTTATCAATTCCGCCTCATACTAAAATTTATAAAGCATTTGAAAGTTCACCCGATTAGATAACTGAATTTATATATATTAAGGATTTCCCCTTTTTTGCATATGAGTAAAAAAATATTCAGTACTGGTCCGATGTGAAAAAATTGTTGCTTTTTTAACTTTCAGATTGATGCTTTATAACTTTTAGTGTGGGGCAGAATTGATAAAACTTTATGTTGGAAAGTTAGAGCACATTGAAAATGGGTAAAACACATTCTTTAGCAAAGTTATAAAAACATAAGTTTTTTGGATCTCCATATATATGTCAAACTCCTGGACCAATTCTGTTTTTTTTTCCGACGCGCAATTTTGTCTTCTTTAATTCACTCTCAGCGTTATTTGCAAATATGCATGGTTTCAAATTAGAAGTGAAAATCTGGAAAAAGTCCAAAAAATTTGAAGTTTTTGGCCCACCAAAAGTTTTCCCCACCACGTACGAAATCGAAAACTTAGATTCAGCATACCCACACGATACATATACATAACGATCTCTGAAAAAAATAGCTTTGTTGGATTTAATGTAATCACATTAGATTTTTTTATATATTGGGCTATCCAGTGGCAATGATGATTTTACGACTTGCTTTTGTTCGATGTCAAAAAGATCTTAGTGAAGATTACAGATGAACAACTCATATTTCCTGAAGTATACCAGTATATCTGCGGTCATAATCACTCACAATGTCACTATATAGGGGGTAAAGGTCATATAAATACATAGTTGGTCCACGCGTAGTCCGTGATCTAACTTTATACACAATACAATTTTAGTTAATAAATATACATTTTAATAATATATGAAATGAAACTGAAAATTAAATGTATAACTCACATATACGGATTATAATGTATACTTACGCTATAACTGGTAGAGCTAGTAGCTAGCTTTTTAGAAATGTTATTTATAAGATTTGAAACGTATATTTCTGTCTTGATACTGAAAACGATTATGTATAAGATTATAATTATACTTATGAACCTTTCTGATAAACTTTAGATGAATATATTTCTTCTTTCTTACTGCCAAATATGGATATGGCAATAATATGGTTCTTAAATGATTTGCTAGAAGAAATCTCTTATTTGAGATAAGCTCGCCTTTGTGCGTGTTTTCTCTACCATAAGCTAGCTGTTTACTACGTCATGTGAGTACAATATAGAAATTACCAAAATATGTTTTTTTTTCAAGCAACAATAGTTACTGAAAAAATTAAACCGCGTTAGCAGAGTAAGCCCACTTTGCCGAAATAATACTGGAAATGCCTCCTTAGCCGCAGTCATGCGCAAGTCTATTTACCTGTATGTGATCCTTTGTCTATTCTCGCTCCACAAACTTTGCTTTATTTGTTCTATCGGATAGACTCACTCCGCTGTAATAAATGAAATTCACTTATTGTACTTTCTCCCCGGATCTGCTTCCTAACAAAACAATTTGGTGATTGCCTTTTCCGACTTTTGTCTTGTTTACTTAATTTTTTTGGTCGACTTTCATTCCGCGTTGTTACCAGTCACGCGATATTGGAGCGAACTTTGCCCAAAGTCATCGCGGAGTGGGATTTTCTGTGTTGATTTTGGCAACCCCGGTTTGATTCGGAGCATTTTAAAGGAAGATAAATTGGAAATGTTCTTCATGAACACGTTCACGTTCAATTGCTGTAAATCATACTATAGTTTCAGTAGAAACAGAGTTGCAATGAAATGTATTTGCAGGCATCAAAAGAAACTCTTTACTCTATTTAGTTAGTCCATTATCTCGTGTCTCCTTGGGGAGCAAAGGACCTTAACTCTCAAAGCTATAAAAAAACTATTTAAACTGTCGGCTAGAGTCTTACAAATGTAGTAGAAACTACTCGGTAATCTATCAGAAAATCGAAGCAGATGCTGTTAAGTAGGAGTATAAATCTCTTCAGCCTGATGACTTTTGTCGTGCAGCAGACAGAGACATGCGTCCAGCCGGTCTGACTGTGAAAAATGCGACGAACGAACAGAGCCCGACTCTCCTAATAGAAAGGCTGGTTAATGGCAACGACATGTCAACAACGAGCGACGGTCAACTA